>JAMKCH010085710.1:0-78902 GCA_023653785.1 Ophioderma brevispina | reverse complement strand
TCATGCTTCTTTTATGAATAAATTTCAGTTTGAGGATATTATATTTTGAAGATATATCATAAAAGGTGAATTTTCAGATAAGAAAACATTACATTTCATGATGCCATTCACAAGCTAAAATCATTCCAGCTTGATATTTTCATAAAATACAATTGAGTCTAGGGCAGGTTTACCCATGCAGGCCTCGGATTTCCCAGCCGTGCTGCTTACATGTAGGCCAATATTTGTTCACCTCTAGGCACGGTTACCCAGGGGGCTACGGAAATTTTCCTGCTATGTTCAAATAAATATGCATCTATCCTATATTGATAATGCAAACATCTAAAATCAATTCAAGCTTTGATTTTCATAAAACATGGAGTCTAGGCATGTTTACCCCAGGCAGGCCTCGTGATTTCCGTCCGTGCTGCTTACAGTAATGCCAATATTGTACACCTCCAGGGCACGGTTACCTGAGGGGCTACGGAATTTTCCTTGCGATGTCCGTGGTAATACAAAAATTTGCATCTAATCCTAGTATATACTTTACAAAGGTTAGTAGGATGTAAAACTTCAGGCTCCTGAAATGCTATATGTACCTGTATTCCTATCGCTTGCATAATGAGTTGGGAATAAACTCTCTCCTCTGTGGATTGAACTGCACTGCAATTTTTGTATGTCCATATCCCACTTTCTCTGTCTGGGGCAACAAATTTTTTCATAGGCCCCTCGTAGAAAAACCAGTTTGGCCCCCCTTGCGAGAATGGTTCATTCCACATTGTTTTACCGTAGCAACGCATCTTATGCGCCAATCGTATGCTGCGTTCGTCCATCTTTGTGTGCTTTGTGTTCTGATTGTTCTTCATATCATATCCCTCCGCCTCTGATGTAAAAGGACACTCTTGTGGAGGGACAATTCCTTTCCCACCCTCCACCCAAATTCATTATAGTCCCTGCATCCCTTCCTCCGTATTTTTTCTTTTTGAAATTCTTTATTCTAGGGTCTTTATAAATTTTTTTATGTTAAACATTTGGTATTGGAATTATTATTGGGCCTGATTATTGTGTGTATATTTATTTTTCAAAGTTCTGCATAACTTAGAAATTGTTGCTAGATGCAATTTGGTTGCGTTTAATGATTATTTTCTTATGCTTTATAACAATAGGCCACGTCAGGCTTCTTTTATGAATAGAATTCAGTTGAGGATATTATTTATTTTGAAGAATATATAAAAATTGAATTTTTCAGATAAGAAACTGTAATTTCATGATGCATTCACAAGCTAAATCAATTCCAGCTTTGATATGTCATAAAGACAATTGAGTCTAGGGCAGGTTTACCCAGGCAGGCCTCGGATTTCCAGCCGTGCTGCTTACATTATTTCAATAATTGTTCCACCTCTAGGCAGGTTACCCAGGGGGGCTCACGGAAATTTCCCTGCTATGTTCAAATAGAAAGTATGCAATCAATCCAGTATAATGATAAATGCAAACATCTAAACAATTCCAGCTTTGAATTTTCAATAAAATACAATTGAGTCTAGGGCAGGTTTACCCAGGCAGCCCTCGGGATTTCCCCAGCCGTGGCTGCTTACCTTTATTGCCAATATTGTACACCTCCAGGGCGGTGGGGGGGGGGGGGGGGGGAGGGGGGGGGGGGGCTGTTACACCCGGAGGGGCTACGGAATTTCCTTGCTATGTCCTCGTGTGGTAAATACACAAAATTGCCTCGAATCCTAGTATATGACTATACAAGGGTTAGTAGAGTGTAGAACTTTCAGCTCCTGATGCTATATGTACATGTATTCTACGAGTCGCTTGCATAATGAGTTTGGTAATAAACTCTCTCCTCCGTGGATTGAACTGCACTGCAATTTTTATGGTATGTCCATATCTCCTTTCTCTTCTGGGGGCAACCGACCATTTCCCTGTATTTTCTCATTCAACCAACCTTTAGCCTATAAACACACCACCCTTCACAGACCGCAAAGTCGCTTCAATTTACATCCAATATCTTAAAGGCTTAACTAATGCACTTTCTCTAATAGATTGGCAACATATTATGAATTCGACTGACCCGGATATGGCCTATAATTCTTCTCATCTCAAAGATTTTTTTTTTTTTTTTTTTTTTTTTTTTTTTTTTTACAGAGCTCATGGACATCCACTGTCCAATTAAAAATAACCGAATTTCAAAACTGTTGAATTCACCTTAAAATAGCCACATGGGTTACCAAAGGTCTAATGAAATCACTTCAACTAAAGTAAACTTTATAAATTTTAATCTCAAAACCGACTTTCGAAAACAAAAATTCAATTACTAATTACCGTAATCATCTTAATTAGAATTTTTAGGCTACACGTAAAGTAAAAAGTCTTAAATGCACTAATAAAATTGAAAACTAATAAAAACAACACTAAACAAATGTGGAGACACTATCCAATTGTTACGGTCGCATAGGGAAAACCAAGTACCGGATTTTTTTCCTTAATACGGATGGAAAAAATTCGTCAATGACGAGGAAATAGCCGAGAGAACACAATAATTTTTTGCTAATATCGGTAAAGTCCTTGCGGAAAAATATCTGAACCATCTAAGATTTAAGCCTCCTTATCATCTTATAATAATCCCAATAGTTTAATCCTTACCCCAACAACGCTGTAAGACATAATCGAGCTAAATTCCTTAAGTTAAAGAAGAAACAGTCTACAGAAGGGTTCTGATGACATCGCAACGCGATTATGTACTTAAACAAATAATCATCATATCAGTGAAGTATTGCCCATATATTTAAGATTTCGCTTTTCAACGGGTACTGTTCCATCTCTAATTAAAGTAGCTAATGTTTATCCCCATTTTTAAAGTGGAGATAAGCACGACTTCACAAACTACGGCCTTATCTCTTCTACCAGCTATATCCAAGCTACTTGAAAAAAATTGTTATGCTCGAATTTTATTTTATTGAATATCACAACATTCTAACTCCAAAGCCCATTTGGTTTAGGCCTAAACTATCACGTATTTGGCAATTAATGAACTTTATTGTTTCAATAACTGATAACTTAGACCAGAAACTAAAGCACGGTTAGTATCTTTCTTGATTTAAGTAAAGCCTTTGATACCACAAATCATAACATTCTTTTTGCATAAACTTAACAACTTTGGTATCAGAGGATTGTACAATGGATCAGAATTATCTTTGTGGTAGAGGCTACGTGTCCCTTCATAAACCTTGTCAAGTTCGGTTCCCATTACGTTGTGGGTTCCTCAGGGCTAGATCCTAGGACCATTGCTCTTTTATTATACCTTATGATCTTCCACTCTGCTCAAAAAATTCCCAACTTTATTTTATTTTGCTGATGATACTAATATTCTCTGTCCATTCTGACTAAAAAGTTTGAATCTATAATTTAATGTGAACGTAACACCCCAATTTCCAATTTTAAATTACTTTTTTTATTTTAATTTTATACTATATATTTAAAAGACCCCAAATACATGAGATTTAAAAAAAACATTGCAATAAACTAAGATTAACATCGATATGAGAATGATAATTAATACATCTATCCAGGCAGGTGAGGCAACTAAATGATACTAGGTCTATTAATTGACAATAATTTATCTTGGAGTTCTCACACTCTACATGTCTCTAAAATTGTCTCCAAAATACATGGCATTATCCGCAAAGTCCGCCCCATTTTCTTCTCAAGATCATCAGAACACTCTATAATTCTCTCGTCCGTCTTATTGTTTTGTGGTTATGATTGGGTGTGATTAAAAACACTGATCTTAATTCTTTATTCCTCCTTCAAAAGGAATTATACGGACCTGTACAAATTCATTGTGCTTGATCACACAGATCCTTGGTTGTCCTTGTCAAATCTTGAAAATACACGATATTTAAAGCCTTACGTGGAACCTTAATGTTCAGTTCAATCATGGGATGCTTCCATGACGATCTCTGCATGAAGCTTTTTTTTTTTGCATAGGTTCCCATTCTTCATAAAACTAGATATAGGGATGTATCCTTCATCACTGTAACGAATTCTGTCCTTGCCAGCAACAACTTTCTTGATCTCCCACGGACCTACTTACTCTGGAATCTTCTTCCCGAGGATTCTAAATCTACTCATCTCTCGCTTCCTTCAACATCTGAGAGAGAATGAAGAAGGGTATAATTAAATTATATACATAAAAAATTAAAAAAAAAAAAAAAACCTTTTTTCTGATTTTTTGTTTTTTCCTATTTTATTCCATGGTCTTGCGTTGCTTCAATAAATTCACTAATTCAGTCATGTTATAATCACTTTATATTCCTTAAGTACTTTCGTCCCTTATCCTTGTATTAGTTCCCTTGTCATTCCCTCTTTCTTTCCTTCCAATGCTCCTTTCTCACACTGTTAATCCTTCCTTACCTTATCCTCCTCTCGGTTCCTCCCTCTGTTCTTTGCTTCCTTTCCTTCCCTCTCTTCCTCTTATTCCTCCTTTTTCCTCCTTATTTGGGACATGATTGTTTGTTCTTTCTTGTTTGTTCGTGTCCCTTAATGTAATATAATCTGTGTTATTCTTTTTGTATATATTATATTGTGAACTTAAGAAGAGGGTCTTGCGCCTCACGCCTGCGTTTTAGCAGTGACCTCGATTTTCATATTCTCAGCTTCACTTTCATTTATCATATATGCCTTTGCTTGCCTAAAATTTGGGTTTTGTAGTACTTTTTAAGATGAATTGTATTTCTCTAACTTTTATATTATCATTTTAATCTGGCTTTGCTTGCTTATCGATATTGTCGGATACACGCTGGACATCGGGGATGTTGACGTTCACAAAATTTGATTGATTGATTTGAATTCTGGGATTAGGGGTGTTTGTAGCTGTAGTATTGGAATGCTTTAATAGTTACCTGTATAACAGAAACCAGTTGTATATTAAAACTAAGTAAATCGCCCACTTAGAGAAAATTTCTGTGGTGTGCCACAAGGGTCAACTTTGGAGGACCACTATTTTTATTTTTAGATGTTAATGTATTGTGAACACTCATCTAATACAGTTTCATCCTTGTGCTGACGATAATACATACTTATTCTCATAAAGATATTGCAAATGAAATTAGTATGATCAATGAAGAATTAAAAGAAGTAACAAACTGGTTTAAGGCTAACAAACTCTCAATAAATGCTACAAAAACAAACTATATGATCATGGATACAGCTCACAAAACATGTAACTATAAAAGTCATTTGGATGTCATACTAGACGGTACAAAACTGGTTAGAGTAAGCAAAACCAAATTCCTTGGTGTCGTAATTGACGAAAATTTGACATGGAAAGACCATATTGAAGGCATTTCTATAACAATATCTAGAAATATAGGTATTCTTAACAAAATTAAACATTCGTACCCCAATATATATTACATTCATTATATTGTATGCTAATTTTGCCGTACATAAGCTACGGAATACTCGCATGGGGAAATACGAATAAAATTCATCTGGATAAGCTATTTAAGTTACAAAAAAATGCTGTAAGAATGCTCTCAGGTAGCCATTACAGATGTCATTCTGCACCATTATTTGAAGATCACAATTTTTGAATGCTTTGACATGTATAAATTAGAGCTTGGAGTGTTTCTCTTCAAACATTCTACTGATCAATTACCCCCAATATTTGAGAAATATTTTACTAAAGAAGTATTATTCATAATCATTTAACCAGAAATATAAATGATTATCACTTAATGAAAAACAAAATCACTTTGGCTGCTAAGGGTGTAAGGGCATCGGGTCCAATTTTTTGGAATACTTTACCTCAAAACATAAAAACTGCAATCAATCTCAAACAGTTTAGACCTCTTCTCAAAATCACGAATGAACTTGCGTAATACAAGTAGTTGCATTTAGATTTAGTAAAAGATCTTGTTGGGGCATTTGTTTGGTTGTTTGCCTGTTTTTTCGTATATCAGTGGTTGTTTATTTAGTGTATGTAGTTGTAATAATAAGGTTATTGTTGTGTTTTTTTTTTTCAGGTGACATGGTGCATTTAAGGGAGCCGCTTCTGGTCTATTTGGCCTCTTGTCTTCTCCTCCCATATCTGTTGTGTCTGTGGATATGTAACTTTATGAATGGAAAAAATAAATGATTGATGATTTGATGTGATGATTGATGATGATATGATGATGATAGATGATGATGATGATGATGTGATGATGTTGGTGGGATTGTGCAATTGGACCAAGGGTGGACATACACAAAAACCGATTAATCATATTTGAGGCCACCTAAGTCTCCTGGGTGTATACTTGATGTATTAGACCTGGATGAAAGAAAATCAATCACCGTCTATACGGAATTAAGAAACCCCATTATAATTGGGAATGCTAGGGAGTATCATACATTACCAACATACTGATTTTATTGGTAGGTCCATTTGCACAACTAAATGGGAGGTTCATACCTTCAGCGCTACGGTGTATTACAAAAATTACGGATCCGGAATTTTATAACAACTTGTGTTTTCCAGACCATGTTAAAAATAAAACTGTATGAAAAACAGGCCATTTGACTGCAGCTGGGACTCACTACAGGCAGAACGTTAAATAACTGGAGCCGTAAAATACGAAATCATTGCAGGGACCGTAAAATAACGGCGTAAACTCTCAGCTTCACCGTTTGTTGGTTTTTTGATTGTTAAGATAAAAACGTTATTACAATCATCTGAACATAATTTCAGTTGTAGTTATGGCGTCATACAAACCGTTGTATTTACGTTACACGTGGTTGTAAAACAAGTTATATTGCAGGCACAACAATTTGAGAAAAAAAGGCAATAACAAAGGGAAAACGTGACGAAATAAAAATTTAAACCAGTTTATACACTTTGTTTATGTGGTAATGACAACATTCTAATGTTACCACCAATTAATATTATCATCATATGAAAAACTAATACAGGTACCTTACATAGATTCGAACCAGGGCCTAAGATTAAAGTCCTAACTTATCCACTTACACTAATGAGTTTTACTGATAGCAGATGCTAAATTAAATATATATGTGTGTGACACTTTTTCAATTGATTAGAACTAAATATAATAACCAAAAAGAGGGGAAAAGAGTTTTTAAAAACTATTTTTAAAAAAATGATAGGGAAAAGAAGATTTTGCATTTTTTCAATGATGTTACTTACGACGGTATTTACACATTTTGATGAAATGTTAAAAACGATTTTTCCATATTCGTATTCTTACATTAAAACAAGTAAGGTTACAAAAGACGTAATATTACGGAAAATATAAAACGGTCAGCGTATAAATACTAATTTTTTTCTAAATGTGTAGCATATTTTAGCCACTGTTTTTTATTTTTATGCTTCTAAATTGTAATTTTATGTTAGATGTAGGTAATATAAAGCGTGAAGATTAAATAATCGGGGTTTACTAGGTTAATGTTTAAAAGGTAACAGTTGCTAGAATAAGAACATTTTTAACAGTGTATGAATGACTTCGATTACGCTCAGCTGTTTCACGCAAGTCATGGCAGTAATAAGTGTATGGACAAGCATTATGTTTATGCAAAAGAAAACTCCCGACAAATCGCCGATTCAGCCTTTTTTAAAGACACCAATGATATGTTCAGAATGACGCATGTGCAACCAGGATGGGCTATAGGACTTTCCTTAAGCAATATTAGCACTTTTTTTGAAGCGCGCCCCAATTTTTCACAAATTTGGAGATTTTACACCGTTGCATGGTAACGGACTAGTAAACTATACCTGTAGTTGTGAATGGTTAAGCTCGAAAAAGGTCTATGTGTTCGCAAACGAAGGATTTTGTAACTAGAATAGATATTATCGGGGTCCCCGATAATAATTCAAAGGCGGCTGGAAACGGCCTTCCAATGTGAAATAGCGGGAAATAGCGCCATGTAAGTGTCTACGCTCATCCCATTAGTTGTTTAATAGTTCGGGCAAGTCAAGTTAGAGGTCATTGTCGAGAGGTGGCACTATTTAATCATGTACGGACATAAACGTAGCATTTCAGCTCTGCCGTTAAGGGTCAATATGAGATCCAATTCATTACAAAATCGCTTATTTTGTGATAAATACGCATTTTTAGCATTCTGTTCGCAGGTAAGTTTCTAGACAATTACCCAACGTAACTGTGCAAAGAAATATCACATTTTGGAAAAATTGGGGGCGTTCTCAAAAAAAATGTGCCACAATATTGCTTAATATGACTTTTTATTTAATTATTACCGTTGGGATCCACTTCAGGAATAATTTCATTTTTTTTGCATACTAATTCCAGTTTTGTTTTACCAACTGGCCATGACTTTGAAAACTAGAAAAATTGATAATCCCGAGATTTCGAAAACTAGAAAGCATAGCAAAGGCAGAACATTCCGTCGTTGAAAAAATTGTAGCTCGTAGAGAATATTTTAGTATGGTACTAAGCAGTGATCGTCTTGTACATAAATGCACTTAATGTTAATCATGTTTAAAGTGCATTCGTGAAATGCTTGTAGGCAAAGTTACACATAGAGACACCACGTTGTAGAACGAATCTATATTCAAAATAATTTTATCGTAACGTTTGTGTATTTAAAAATTGCTGCGCTTTTTCTTTTTTAATAGCTCAAATAATGAAATTCTTAAAAGCCCACCATAATGTAGTCAACATTCCCACTAACTCATCGTAGATTTAATTGTGGCATGAAATGATCATGAATTTGTTGACAAATTAATTTTTGGAATCCAAACCGTCTGTTTGTCAACTCGCCAAAAACTAGTGCATGCACAGAAAATTATTTCTGCGTCAAGTGACTCATTTGGGCATATTTTTCAGTTGAGCAGCTTGCAAAATGACTCATTTCTAGAAACAACTGAGTCGAAATGACTCACTTCACTTGGTGTGGTAAACAGAGTTCCAAATTTGTAGTACTCACTTGAAAAATCGTTATTGACTCAGTGGATACACTTCACATTGCGTCCAGATCGAATTTGACTCACTTCGATATGTGAAAGAGTCAAACGAAAGCGTGATGGATGGAATGTGGTCCAGGTGCAAAGCAGATGACTGTACAGTCTCCAATTTCCTTTACTCTCGTTCAGATACGATTATAATAAGAATAACACCATCA
The DNA here is from genome assembly GCA_023653785.1 of Ophioderma brevispina. Taxonomy (NCBI): domain Eukaryota; kingdom Metazoa; phylum Echinodermata; class Ophiuroidea; order Amphilepidida; family Ophiodermatidae; genus Ophioderma; species Ophioderma brevispina. Next base: position 69,779 of record JAMKCH010085710.1, on the reverse strand, counting down.
CTGACACAACAGAATATATACATAAAGTGAGTGGACTCATGAAAAAGCATTAAGATTTGGGTAATGTGGTTGCTTTCGGGGCCTTAGGTGAAATTATGTGCATTGTTTTTGTTAACTGCACGCTACCCATGCAATCTGGGTGTATGAAATTTGTGGGAAGCTTTACCGGCCGCCGCTAGCACAATATATATCTCTGGTGCTGAATCGGTATATGCCATAAGACCTTCTGGCTTATTTTTCATTTATTTGATCAAATATTAAAGTCCAGTTAAAACATTTTAATAGTATGTTGTATGTTGACTGCCGGGTCATCTGATCTCACTTGTTGCTGTGCATTAACATACTCTGAGGGCAAAGATAATGTGCATATTGTTTTTTGGGGGGAAACTCATCCGTCACGAAAATGAGCAAACTCAAGTGAGTCAGAAGACCCGCAAGTTTCAATCTTGGAGGATTTTGACTAATTTTTACACCAAGCATAGTGCGTACGCTACAGAGACAAAAGGATGCTCATTCAAGGTAATGAAAATTGAGTCTTCTGAATTGTCAACTGGACTTTAATTCGGAGTCATTTGACTCATCACTTTGAGCACATGACTCACTAAAAGTGACTCAGTAGCATACAAGTGCATCATACAGAGGACAATAAAGACTCAGTATCTGGAGTCACCTGGACTCAGTAAATATTTTGTGTGTGCACTGAGGGTGCGAGTTTTTGTTTACTATTTTCCCCCCTTTTTACTTGAAAAATAGAATAGCTGTAATACCTTGTTTGGACAAAATGAAGGAAATGCAAAGGGGTGGACAGGTTGTTAGTTATGGTTTAGTATTATGTGTAGAGTACACAGTTTTCAGTACTCTTGACTACTCGTTTTCTCTAGATTTCTCTGTAAGGTAGGTATATAAGGGTAAAAGATCTCTGAGAATGGTTTATTAGCTTGCGTAGTTTGGAATTATGAGCAAAACGATGAAATAGATGATATTTTCTCAAATTTACTCAGGAAATGTCTGAGTCATTTGCAAGATTTTATCTAAGTTCACGTTTGTTCTGTAATTTAAAACAGCAAAAGATATAACCCAAAATTTCAGGATAATTTGTTTTGACGGTTTCATATATGTGACAAAATTTCATTGAAATAATCTGTAATACTGTAATGCTCCTGAGTATTAATAGAATAGAAATATTTGTGCATAGGAGACATGCTGGGTTCACACATAATAGGAGACGGAACTTGTTCTTTGATCAAACAAAAACACCGAGGAACGCACGTGGTTTATGAGAATGTCACTTTAAATTTATTGAAGAGATTATAAGCTTAAAAACATACGAAAATGGATTCATAAAGACACCATCTGTAATTTCATATACCGTGAAATCATGGCGGGCAGTGACATATTGAAGGAAATTTCTTACATACATGTAAAAATAATGATACCTAAATTTTAAAAACCTTTGGAGTTTCAAAAGTTCCAAATATAAAAGATGAACAGGACCAGTAAACATACCACAACACACTTCCGGGCGTAGGACGAACATCATTATTGAAATTGCCTCGATTGAGTACTCTAATGCCCTGGGGCCTTTTTTTTTGTAACATATAAAAATGGTGACAATATTTAAGGAACGATAGAAAAAAAGTTCATTGAACAAAGGATCAAAGAGGGTGTAAAAAATTCACTACAACTTATGTTATATAACATTAACAATTTTTAGACTGCTACCATGAAAATTTACAATGAATATTCAAAATTTGAATGGGATCTTCCGTTTTTTAGGTTCATAATCTGATCAACTTGAGGCTAATAGTCAGAATGGAAAGATTATCGATATTTTTTCTATAGTCTTCAGAAAATCAGGACAGTAGCACAAGATCGGCATCTTCAAATCCTGATGGCCAGTGAATTTTTCACTGGACTGGACATTTTGTGGATGTGTTGTGTGGTAGAAGTCTAAAATTCGTGTTATGTTAATTACCACACGTTTGAGCTCTTTCTTCAATATATTTGACATATGATATTTACCCGATTTCATCCAATAGGTCTATTATCACGATGCATCATTTTAGCAACAATAAATGCTGACGATGAAAACATCCCTGCCAACTCAGTCCTATTTCGTCATTCATATGAGAAAATAAACAATGCACAAAGTCACTGAACTTCGACTTTGAAATGAGGCTAATGAACGCGCAAACGGTAATCGGTTAATGATTGCCATATTGAATACGGGGTTTGATGGTTCGCCATTGAAAGAAGAAAAAAAACAGTGTTCGTATGATCGTATTTAATAACAAAGGTTAAACCGTTGCTTAAAACGCCGATACGGCAGTCAAGGTCGGAATATCATCTCTGAGTTACCGCGTGGTTCCAACATCATCAATCCATGATAGAAATTTCAATTTTTTCAAGACTTCTGAAAAAAAAAAATCAAGATTGTTATAGGAAAGCTCGGGGTTGAGGGTCGTCGAGTGCAAATTGTGTAAACACGTAATTTACAATAAGAATAAATCGAAATCTCATCATAGTGCGCAGTACACACTCCATAGAAAAAAAACGTTGTTACCCAATTGGCACTCGCCACAGTGTGTTAACCGTGTGTTAGGCGTTTTGCCAGTCACCTTTACCATTGAATATGAATTGACGTTACTAATTCACCTCACCTTTACACGGGCGAAGTCCGTGGTCGAGGGGTAACTCGGCGATATTGATTATCCGAAGTGGTCCGGCTATGCGAATCCAAACTGTTAGTCATATTTTTTCTATTTTCATTTTTTTCTCCCTTTTGTATACATTCTTAGGAAAAAAAAAAAAAAAAAAAAAAAATGAAAAAAAAAAACAAGCATGTAGGCCAAATATTTCACCAAAGAAGACACAACGTTGTAGACACGATATATATTCCAAAAAATTTTATCGTAAACCGTTGTGTATTAAATTGCTGGGCTTTTTAATAGCTCAAATAATGAAATTCTTAAAAGCCACATTAATGGTAGTCACATTCCCCAATAAAATCCATCGTAGATTTTATTGTTGCATGAAATGCTCATAATTGTTGAAAAATCTTCATTTTTGGGAAAACTACAAACCGTCTGTTTGTCAACTCGTCAAACTCGTGCATGCACTGTGTGCGAGTTTGTGTTTTTCTGTTTTCCCCCCTTTTTTTTTCTACTTCCAAGGTAAAACACGGGGTTTGGGACAAAACTGAAGTTATTTCTACTATTAGTATACCTTGTATTAAAGGAATACCTGACATAAAACAATGAGTATGGTCCATAAACGGACAGAAAATACAAAAAATTGCGAATTTCTTCACAGATACGACCGATTTGCACGTTAAGAATGGGTACACAATGGAGTACTAATTTTAAACGGTTTCAGATGATAAAAAATCTTCAACTTTTTTGAGTAGGTAAATCACACGCACGGGGACGAGGTTGTGGATCACGGACCGAAATTGCCACTGTAAGCAATCTGTATATGCAGACATTTCTCTTATTAAATTACAATACTTATTATGCATTGTTCTATTCAATGTGTATGTGGGCCTAGGGTTATCTTTGCCTATATTTATCTCTGTACATCTTTTACAACCTATTAGTCTACCTGGTATAAAGGGAATACCGGAATAAACAATGAGTATTGTTTTCCTTACTACTAGTAGTCTCACAAAGTCATTTGAAAGCACCCAAGGATATAAGAATGTTTGTTTATTCTTAATATTTATTTTCTTCTTCACAACAACTCCAGGAATTAATATTTATTAATACTTCCCTGTAGTATGGCCGCGCACATAAGATTGAAAAAAACATGTGTCTTGACAGGTTCGAACGGCATCTCGAGTATTTGTACAAATGAGGTAATCTACTGTCGATGATAACCTCCGTACCCCACCTTGCTGGATCTTCATGGGGTGCTATCCCATCCACTCTGCTCTGGGCTCCTGGGTCTACAGTGACGCTGATATGGCCGTCCCAGCATGGACAATAACTCTTCCACACGAAGCTGGACCCCGGGGGGGGGGGGTCCACCACAAAATGGATAGGGTGTAATGCGCACGTCGAACCAGCGGCAGTCGGTGAAGAGGAACTAAAGAAATAGTGGTCTTTGGGTGAGAGACAAGCCCCAAATGCCCCCAAATAAGGGGTTTTGGGTGACAAATATCAACATTGTTCCCCAAAATTGGGTCTTTTTAGAAAATTTTGCAACTTTCATTCACCCAAAATAATAGGGGTCTTTGAGTGAAAATTTCCCCCAAAAATAAGGGGTCTTTGGGTGACAGTAAGGAGTGCCGTCCCAGCCCCTTGTCCGCACCCCCGCTGCTCTGTGCCCCCCTCCACCCCTCCCCCCCGGGAGCTGGACACAATCTCAACGAGACCATAAGAACCATTACTCTGGCTGCCTTTGTCCCACTCCATCCGAGTTTCTACAAGTGCGTTCAGGCATTGCTCACTTATAGGGCTTCGAAAGAATACCATATACACCATGAACTGTGAATAAGGCTCGGTTGACAAGCACCTGCTCATATTCACTGTCAAAGAATCATACCAGCTCGGCAGACAGACTGCATTCTCGTCGACCTTTTTGTTGGCACGCTGCTAAAAGCTGCTCCAGCTCTACTTTCACCACAACATCTTACATTCATGGAACACTAACTGGCTAGATACCCAAGACCCGACCAATTCACACTATCAACATCCTCTGACAGTACTCTAACTCCTCCACTTATAGCAATCTTCCACGTAAGGAATGGATCACTTTGAACAGGTTTCGCCCAGGAGTCGGTCGTTTCATCAACAGGCACTACAGTGGGCGTAGCCAGGATTTTGTTGATCGAGTGGGCACACATTTGTGAATGTACCGACACGTGTATTGTACCGACAAACAATTTTTGACCATTTTTGCCGTCGCCTCCAAAATTGAATAGCGGAGGGTGGTGGGGGGGGGGGAACATCACCCACGCAAAAGATAGTAATAGTAGGTAGTCGTTTGACCAATTAAACAGTTGTTAGTAACCAATGTTATGAAGCTCTCTGTATTCATATCATGCCACCAAGCCCTCAAACAACAGCGTACATGCTTTTAAGAAAATATCTCCGACAGAACATCACGGTGGGGGGCCAGTTTCCCCTCCTCCACCACTAGGCTACGCCATGCTGCAGCAATGTGCACCGATATGGGTGCTGCGACCATCTCAAGCCTGGCCAATATGGCTCTCATCAAGACTGCGCGATACATTCTCAATGAGGCCATACCTTCCGGCCAACCGATGAATAAGCTTCTCAACCACACCAATCATACAGTGAGCTGGTTCACTAACTTCAACACATTTAGCGGCCCTCATGATGCAGAAGAAGTGAAGGACGTCTCTCTTAACAATGTAGTTAAAAGGATATATCAGGTCACATGACAAACCAAAGTATAAAAAAGTGTTAATTTGGTTTGGTGGGCAAAATGGAAGGCATCTTTAGAATTACAGCCATCTTGCATTTTATTACTCCAATGCACATAGACGTAATAAATTTAGGATATCTAAGCCAAATAATATGCGCAATGCACAGTGATATATATACTGAAAAAATAGGACTTTTTGATTTTGGCGGGAAAATGGCCGACATCTTAGAAAATGGCCGCCATATTTATTAACGTCAGCCAAATATACAAGTCATTCAGATTGTCATATCCATATGAAATAATATGTGATAATGGTTACTTGTACAATAAACATCTGAGATATCATGCAGGAAGAACCAATAATTCTGAAAAATATGGACTTAACCGCATTTTGGTTTATGCAACATACCTTTTTCCAAACTTGCATTTTTGTCTATTTTTAAGATGCTGTTTGGGAAGGCTTTAGGATGGTAATAAAGCAAAAAAAGTATTTCTTGTTGCAATTTTTTCCGGTCAAACCAACAGCTTGACTGGACTACGGCGCTCTTGCCAAATAACGCGAGTTCGATAATTCAGGCACTGCTGCGCTACAATAAGACAAACAACAATGTCATATCCGATTGACCTCCGTGTCACATCCCAGAATCCTTGAATTTAATTGTGCTGAGATGGGTCACGGAGGTCAATCGGGATATGAACAACGTGCCTGAATTATCGAACCACTTATTGAGCTAACAAGCCTGGGTTGGGAGAGGAACATAGATATCATATCTATAGGTGTTAGGGTCGAAAGTTCGTCCATCGTTTCCTTGCGAATCGCATCAAGAACGGGATGCAATTTATATTGTCTACAGGTAGATGATGATGAAGATTTATTAATCTTTCACGGGAGATGGTCAGTCGCCAAACTGTTGAAAAAACATGTGCTCTTGGCCGGCCGCAACCTCACATAATTCAGCACGGCGGTCTTCCCAAACGACGAACAAGAGGGTTGGTAGAGTCGTACTGAGTCTTCCAACAGGCCAATCGACATTGTGGCGAAATTGAGGTTTTTTTGCATATATGATACTATAATCACAAGCTTTTTTCAATACCAAAAATAACATTCAATTTGTAGATATAATAGTTTTTCACTTTTGGAAATAATACCCAAACGCCAAATGAAAGGTCTTCCAAACGACAATCGCATTCGTCTGTTTTGCTGTACCTGAAACCCACCGTACGAGTACGGTACGACAGCTTATAAAGTGACCTATCGATCAATGGGATATTGCGAGATTCATCTCCTCTCTCGATCAACACTGGGTAGCCTATAGAAGTCTGGTCGAAGTTTATATTAATTGTACAATGTGTGTAGCTGTATCTGAGACGATTTTGCCTCACTAAAATATAAATTTTTGTAGTATTTTACTGACAACAATTCTGCCAAATAATTACTGTGAAAATTACAGTATACTGTAAAAATTTATTCAATCAAAACACTGAAAAATATATATTTGGCGAGTTATTACAGAGATTGTGAATGTGTTGAAAATAAGAAGCACTGAAGAGCACACTAACTTAGTAGGCCTATCCACAAATGTCAACCAAAATTTTACGGTGCATATTTATAAGTCTATAAATATGGCTTTCACCTCAAAACCCGATCTGTAAAGTTTCGCGCCGATATTTCACCCCGTTTTGAATTGAGAGTTAAAAATATTATTTTGTAATCCCCATAGAGTACCCTGAAAAAGCAATATTGGTCGACCAAAATGGGGCATATTTTCGCTCATAACATCTGAACCAAGCATCCTTTAACCCTAATATTTCACAGGGTAAATGAGAGAACTAGTAGCTTTCTTCTGATAACCAAAATTTTGACCACTTCGTGTAAAATCTGGGGTCCCTTGGGACGAGGCTATTAGTGATCCGACCATGGACCTATAATCTTGGTAAAACATAATGCATTAAACGGTGAAATATAAAGTGAATTTGGATGGAAACTATAAAAGCTGTAGTTTATGGGATTTTGTTGGCAGAATGCTGACAGTGTTTTCCTGTAAGATTTACAATATTTTTCCTGTAAATAACCTATAATTGAAAATCCATAATAGTGCATAATAATGTCGATATAATTCAAAGTTCAAATGGGAGCATCTCTTATAAATTTAGTCGTAATAGGCCTGGAAAATTGGGAAAAAAAGTATTTTGCTTGATTTTTAAATTACGGCCAAGTATTGTCTTTTTCTGATCCTTTTTACTGTGAAGTCCACTGTAATTTTTACAGCGCATGTTATTTCGTCAAATAAAAGATGCATGTTAGTAGTGGTAATAAGTTTAAACAAAAATATGCATTTTTAGCTGTGTTCTTTACTAGACGTAGATTTTAAGATGTCTTGACTGTCTAAGCGACGATCCGGGCGCTGAGCACGGCAAAAAGGAGCCCACGTTTGTCAGTTTTGAATCGCGTTTTATTTTATCTTTTTTAATGTTTTCAGACATGATAGCTAAAGGTTTTTTTTTAAATTTTGTAATGATACAACTATACGTTTCATGAGAATAATTTCACAAATACCCTTATTTCATTTGAGAAATGTTAACACAAACATACATGTATTAAGTTACGGTAAATTGTGCAAAATATAGTAACAATTACTCAGTTTACACCTGTTCCTGGAAATTAATTGATTGTTGAAGCTATCGGCTATGTTAGTAATTTATAACAACAACAAAACAATTTGTAACACCAGAAAAGTCACAAACAAGCACTAATGTAATAACTTAAACTTTTCACTTAAATTTGTTATAGATAGTTAAAAAAAAACTTCTTGTTGAAACCCTTACACGTTTTGGTATGATATTTGCTCATTTTAATTTGCAATATAATAATTTGAAAGGAAAGTAGTGTTCTTATATATTCCCTGTATAAAAGGTAGCATAGTATCGTGGTTAGGTATTTGGGTTCATATCAGAGGGTCCTAGGTTCGATTCCCAGTTAGATAGGTTTACATGTATAAATGTTACTTACATGATTAATTTACAGCCAAATTAAGATCAATAATGAAATATAAAACATAGTACCTCAAAATCTTTTTCGTTTTCCTCTTTTCTTTGCTATATTTCCCCACATACCTACGATATTATTTTGAGTTTCAGCAACTTATTTGATTAATAATTAAACTGACTTGATAATTTCTCTGTGTACAATAAAGTAATGTGATTTTGAGTACACACTGCAAAACATAGGGTGTTAAAATTAACACCGCCGGTATTCTAGGAGGACCACACCAAGAGGGTGTCAAAATTCAACACCTTTGGTGTTATTTTAAATAACACAATAGTGTGTTAAAAACACCAAAGGTGTTGAATTTTGACATCCTCTTGGTGTGATCCTCCTAGAACACCGACGGTGTTAATTTTAACACCCTAGTTTTTGCAGTGCATGTAGAAAAATTGTTATTCACATTATCAGCCATCTCAATTAAAATACATGATAAATGGTACATTAAAAGATTACTCATTGAAATTACTCAATATAATTGAATGCAACCCGATTAAACTTCATTTTATTGAGTAGATAGAGGAAATCATTTTCCTTTCAATTGCAATAACGAAAGATGTTTAATATCAGAAAATTATCATTCTGCATTTTCAATAAATACCACTTTGGTAATCAGAAATATGGCAAATTGAATTGAATTAAACGTCAGAAGTCTTTGAAATACAAGTTAACCATTGAGCACCGCAATAGAAATGCCGGCAAACTGCCACCTTAACCTCAAAATGGTTTGTTTTTTACTCATAGAAAGTTTTCAACTATACTGTACGAGTGCTGTGACTCCAGAAGTAAAACATATACGCAATGGTCTGTCTGATGACAAAAATCAAATAATATCCATGGGAATGTCAATTTCATTTGAAATGGTACTAATAGACACTCCGAAGTCGTGTGTTTTTACGATTTTTCGAAAAATCATTGACACTAGTTGCCACTCTACTATAGTTTTCGTTATTTGAAAGTTGTAAGCCTACACGACTCTTGTGTATTTATTTCCGTGACAGTGGGGCTCTGGAAACTTAATAACTAATACATGTAAAGATAAATATGATTAAAGAGTTGTATTATTTTTTTTTATTATTTTATTGAAAATAAAAGTTATTAATTCTAAATATCGTGTTGTATGTGGAGATCATTAGAATTAAAATGATGTTTCGTCCAGAACGCCCGTAAAATATTAACAAATATAAATAATTGATGTTAAGATCAAGCTTTTTCTGATAAAATAGTGGACTTTGATTCTTTTACTCGGCCAAAAGTATCAAAAATGTACACCTTCAAGCAATAACACAGATAAATCACAACTTCCTCTCACTACACGTTTATGGAACGTTATTATGTCCAATTTAATAACAAAACCAGGGTTTCACACGTTAGACGTAAACTTTGGACTGCCAAATAATGTAAACAAAACCCCGTAAAATACGTTACAGCTTTTACAGGTTTCATTCAAATTAATATATTTATATCTTGATGTACGATATTTTACAGAAGTATTAAGTATTTGATTAAATCAATTCCCAATTCCAAAATAAAAAATAGCACCTCATCAGTTTTTTCTAGCTTCATGGCATAGTGTACCTGCAAGAGATGATGAGGCTAGAAAATCATACAAGAGCATAGTCATTTCTAGCGCCCTCCGCAGGCACAAGTATGTTCAACATGTCAATCCACCGTTGAGTCGATCGATCGACTTCTTTTTTGAGTACGCCAAACAGGCGAATGCCCATTCGTCTCCTTTGACAAAAAAAACAGAGGACGGTTTTGTAAGTTTGCAAACAGACCCAATCACTTATATTTAAATTTGACACGAAAACAAAAAGATACTGAATTGAAAGCGTGCTCAAAATGAAGAAAGTTTTCAAAGTCCACATGTCACATAAAATCATTTTTCCTACAATGTTTCAAAATTTAGAGATGAAAGTTTCATGAATTACTTCTAGAACTCAATCGCGATATCTTCGAAATGTGACTTTGGTCATTGGCCTGTTGGACGATTGTGACGAGCTCATCTATAGGTGTAGTCGAAGGGGCATCGCTCCTTAGCGGTAGCACAGAGCGTATATAATTTATATACCAATTTATATTGTTTTATGAATTTTTCACTTGTTTTTCCACTTGGAAGAAACAGGTTTCTTCCAGTTCCTTTCACTCAAAGCGGAAGAAACTAACTAAAGAAGTCATTTAAAACTTTTCTATTTTAAAGACATGACTTAACACTTTTTGGTTTCATTATGACAGTGAATGAACTTTAGTATGAAATCATTTAATCAACATTCAGGGAATATAACAAATTACTGGAAGAAACTGATTAGACACTTATCACACCAGCAAGGCCAAGCAGAGACTCCTTGTAAAGACTTGACCATCTTCAATTTCTTTAAACAGAGTCTCCCTAACCCAGCTTTTCCCCACTAAGCAATACAAAGTTAGATATATGTATTATACACAATTCCGGTACACAACATTTAAAACAAAAGAACAATAATGGTTGCTACTTTTATGATTGTGTTTTAAAATTAACAAATTGGCCATGCAGATTTTAAAAGCTTTTTCATTGTTTGCATCTACAATAATTACAACTGTGATAGTATAAATGTGCACATGGAAAGATTTGGAAAATGGGTTACAATTATCATCTGTATAATTTGATTGCAAGACAAACATAATTGTGAAAAAAATTACTTGCAAGGTATACTAACATGCTAAAAAAACTTGTAAATTAATTTTGAAAACAAAATTGTCTGTAAAGTAACTAAAGTAGCCTTGATGATTTGAAGTGCAAAGCAGATGAATATGGTGTAATTTAGTTTGTTGTTCATAATACATTTCTTTATTTCTTCCAGTTTCTTCCAATTTCTTCCAGTTTCTTCCAGTTTCTTCCGGAAGAAACTGGAAGAAACACCTTTTTTCCAGTTTGTTCCATTCTTCCGGAAGAAATAGGGTTCTTCCGGAAGTTTCCGAACCCTGATTGTTAGGTAACTGTTGTGTGAAAATTAAAGACATCCGTTACTTTATGGTTGACTGAACGCAGATCAAAGACAAAAAGAAGCATTTTCAAAACTCATAAAAGTGATATCATTACTTCAATTGATTGACAAACAGATAACTTGAGTACTGTTCAATAATGTGTGTATTCATGGCACTTCATGGCACTTCTTCAGATCGTTTGAAATTTAAATGCTGACCGGTATGTCGTGGAAATTATTCGTGCACACGTAGTACCATATTCCCATTGTGGGACGATATCCTTCAGCAGCGTCGGACCAGACTCATCAATATCATGTGTAACCGGTGTCAAAAGGCTGTTCAACAAGTGTGGGTGATTCACACATTACTACTCAACTTTTGTGAATTTGGAAAATGCCTTTTGTCTTTAATCTGCGCTCAGTCAGCCGTGAAGTAATGGACGCAATTTTAACACAACAATTAACTAACAATCATAGAAATGTTATTAACTTATCAGGACTTAGACAAACTTCATTCATACGAAATTAGGAGCGGTTGTTTAGAGGGGACTTACTTTTGTGAATTGTGTTCGTACGAGAGATGGTCCTGATATATTTTCTAATTACCGTCCGTTATCTGTTTTGCCAAGCCTTTCTAAAATTCTTGAAAGATTAGTATTCAATAGAAGTGTGCATTACATCGAAAAATATCAAATTCTCAATCACAAACAATTTGGATTCCGCCGAAATCATTCTACTTACATGTCGATAATGGAGCTACTAGATCAAGTATGTAATGTAGTGGAAAGAAATAAAAACACAATTGGAATATTTCTAGATCTGTCAAAGGCTTTTGATACAATTGGCCACAAGATATTACAACATTATGGTTTTATTAGGGAATCATCCTTGACTAGTTTAAAAGTTACTTGGACAACAGAAAACGTGTCTTTTAAAGGTCCCAGGAAATGAGATGATAAACCTACTCCAAATATTTATGTGACATTCCATTCCAATAAACAGTGCCAGAAAAAAAATACACTACCAATGACATCATTAGTGAAACTATTGATTTTCAGTCAGTGTCATGAATAGATTCACACCAGTTACCTGGAATTTTCTATTACTCTCTGAAAAATCAATGATACCACAAATGATGTCATCACCAATCCAATATTGAATACTTTCTGGTCCCTCCTTGTAGACTTGACACAAACCACATCAATTCTATTTACATTTCCTGTGACCTTTAAGTCAATTAGTGCAAGTTCACATAATTAAATGCGGTGTTCGACAAAGTTCAATTTTAGGCCCATTGTTGTTTAAACTACTTCAGCTCTTGACTTATCTTGTCGCAGATGACACTACCATTTTGAACTCTCGTCCAGACACTTTCTCTGAAATATATTTTGTAAATAATGAGCCATATTGAATATATCGGGAAAGCTATAGCGCAGAACCGGCAGTCATGTGTTTTTAAGATGTGGATTGAACACCCTTTCAGCCCATGCTGTCAGCAGCTTTGGCGCTTTTCGTATAAATAAACCTTGTGGGCTGCCTGCCTAATTCGGACTATACAACGTTTCGGACTAGCGCCGTTTCGGACTATAGCGTTGGCAAAGCAAAGGTCATGTTAACAAGCGACGCTGGCATTGGCAATGGTTGTGTTGGCAAGCGATAGATACAGTATGGTAGAGGACGGAATAAGGTGACCAATTACGCGTCTGACGTGATTTGACGGGGCAATAAAGGTTTCACACCGGTAAATACAAGTCCCATTGGTTCCTGTACAAAATGGGAGAGATGAAAACGTTATTTTTTCCTCAATGGAACATCTCAAACCTTAAAACTAACATTCTGCTTGAATATCATCATATTTGCTATCCGTTCAGTTATGAAATTAGGGTAGTTGTCCCCGATTTTTTCGAGCTGCTGGACCATGAAGACTAGCATGCACCGTGGACCCTGGAGGTCAGAACACTTTTTCAATCAAGTGTCCCCTGTAAGAATACGGTTGAAATTGATATGTCAGATCAAAATAGAAGTATCAATGCCAACTTTTTGATATTCCTACAGATTTTAGACTTAATATTGATAGCAACCAAGATTTTTAATGCAGATCTCGCCATTTCTCTCGGTTTTTACATGTTTTAGGGTACACTTAGAAACCGGTGCATAAAAAACACCATTATTTGCAGCGGGGCTGGATTTACCTTGCTAAAAGAGGAATATAGAGATAAAAAGGGAGTCAAAAACGGAAAGGGTACGAAAAAAAGTCAAAGAAAAGGCTCCCATAAAGGAAAAATCAAATTGTGTTGTTATTATTAGAGAAAAAACTGAAATTGAGCCTCAAAGATGAGCTAACGCAAAACCAAGCAGAATGCAGCTGCATTCATTCATGAACACCTAAATCCACGTCCGGCCAGGTTCATTATCCATATGATCCAAGCTTTTTTCGGCCTTAAGTAGGCGTCTGTTGATTTAATAAAGCTATATAGTTGTTGGGCAGCTTTGGGAAGTTGCAGCTAATTGTTATTTTATCACAATGCAGGGGCGTTCACAGACCATTTTCAATTGGGGGTTGCCTACAAAACTTCCATTTGCCGACACAATTTTAAAAAAATTGTATACAAGAATACGTGGAATGGTGCGCCATTTTCAATTTCCACAGGCGCGCCAAAAGTTCATCCTTATTTTTCCCCCCCCCCCCCGGGGGTATGTCATCCTGGATACGCCCCTGGTAAAAGTGAATACCCTCTTTGAAAGCCAGACTCTGGCAATTACTGCACAGTGCCCATTCAAATTCTTCAACCTTTCTTACTTTTTGTGTTTCGCGCCTTCTTTCTCCGCCATTTCGAGCATGATTTTGAAGAACAAGGTATCGTATAAAAAGTTGAGCCCTTGACTACACAATGTATATTCCAGAATTATTCACAATGGTTGGACATTTGAACAATATTGGCACTAAAACATGACGAATTTCTTTTTGTGACAGATATAGTATATGGGTTCCATTTTTATGGATTAGAGTAGCAAAGGTCGCCTTTATTGATTACGGTTACAACACGTTTTGGGTTCGGTTCGGGTGAACGTTAGGGTTACAGTTGGATTAGGGTAAGGGGTTTACTTTGATTACCACCAAATAGGCGGGAATTATTCGGTTTTATCGTTCCGCGCGTAAAATAATCCAAATGTCTCCACGAGTTTTAGCGTGTCCACTCACTGCGCCGTCTTCCGCCTACATCATTCCATATTAGTTCGCAATGTTATGAGGCCCGTCTATTTGGTAGTAATCAAAGTATAGTTTTAGCATGTTTAGAGGATAAGGTTAGGTCCTACAACTCGTTAATGCAGTATGGGTTTGGATATAGGGTTAAAGTTTGGGTTTGGTTAACACTTATTCATGTCGTCCGAATGTATAGCCAAGTGACAAAACAACATTCAGCAAGCAAGCGCTGGAATATCAAACTCATTGTTTTGGCAGGAAACCTTGCAGTGTAGGGCAAAGACGTAACTCTCGTTTTCGGAATGACTACTTGCCGAAACACCCGGCGTTTCGTTTCGGCAGATACCCCTGCCGTGCGGCAAGGTCATCTGCCAAAACACCGGGTGTTTCGGCATAACCCGGTATTTCGGCGCAGAAACTCCCCAATCCCTATTAGCAATGTATAGCGCCCCTACATTTCATTTGTTTATTCCCACCCTTGCGAATCTCTTAATCGTCAGTTTTGATAACCTACGTGGCACATTTTAATGTCTGAATTTTGTAATTAAATACAAACTGTCCAAAAAAATGTTACCACTCAAAGGCATTATGTTAAAAACTTAAGGTCGCATGAGTGCTTGTTTGGTATGCTCTTAAAGCCGAATAAATAAGTTTTTATTTGCCGTATATTTCACCCCAATCTGATATGTAGAACAAAAGATATGCTTCGTCAAAAAGGAGAGTGCAAAATTGGATTGGTCCGATTTGCATTGGTTACATTGGTAAGATTGCGAGAAACATGATTTTGTAACATACTCAAAATTGGAAGTTATTGATTGGCTATTGAACCTACTGAAGAATTTGAAAATCCCTTTTGAACTTCATTATGGTCAATAAAGTGAGAACATTATCTTTATGATCAAAAATGTGTGTTGTTCAAATATTAAACAGTGAGTGCACTTTCATTAGAAGACTTAGCCTTATCAAATCTCTCAAGATTACACAGAATGCTAAAATCAAACCAAACAAACAATCAGACGCTTCCGTATTGAATTCCCAAGGAAACCTATGATTCTGTAGACAGAATAATAAACAAAAACGTGCAAACAAAAAACCATAAACTTCTGACAATTTCTCTCTTGTTAGAAGAGCCGTTGTGGTAAATCAAACGATGAGCGCTTGGTAAAACACGGTGACAGGAATTTCAAAAAGTCTTCCTTCAATATAATGAAACAGTAAGGTCCATTTCTTTTCCTTTTAAGATGAAAAGAAGCTGCGCTCTAAAGTCAAATGTATTCATGTTGTGTCATGCATTTCAAATGCTTGAAGCCAGAAATCGGACCAAGTTGATTTGCACTCTCATATTTGATGAAGCACATCTTTTGTTCTACTCATCGGATTGGAATGCAATAAATGGCAAATAAAGGCTTATTTTATTGGCTTTAAAGAAATACCAAACAAAGACCCATGCGTACTTTTCTTTTTAACAAAATGGCCTTGTCACGAGTGTTAACATTTTTTGGGACAGCCTGTATAATAGCACAATATTAATTCAAAAGTGAAAGAAATTTATTTCTACACAAACATAACGAAATATGATATGTATATGACATTCTCTAGATCACGAATGTAATATTTCTTTTTTGCTTTAGATAGCATTAGGTTTCGCCAACACTTTCACACTGGTGAATAATAATGTTGAATAATGTTGTAAATAGGTGTTGGAGTAATGGTCTAGACAGGAACGAAAACAGGAAAAGTGGTTTTCGAAACTGTATCAAAGCATTGTAAGAAATTACCTACTTTTCTTCTTCGCCAAAATACTCTAATTTCTTTAAAATATGCTTTGTTTTTCCATCATAAAGAAGTCTATAAATTTGGGCCTGAGGTGGTAAAGTAGTAACGTTATGAAGCGTGCGTTTTCTTTACGTTTCTGGTTTCTGTTATTCCGTCCGTTCGTAAGAAACCATAGGCGGTATGGGACCCATTTGGCAACTACTGTACATGCTCGAAATTCGGGGATACCTTCTAAGACATTCTCAGTCCTTTTTTAGGTAGTATTGGATCGTCCCATCGCAAATACAATTTCAAATAAAAACAACTTCTAGATTCAATAAATAACGTATTAAATATATAACGTAGGTCTTGTTATATAAGTATATTTAGATTTGGATCTTATTATAACAGATTATATCTTGCAGATCTTGTGAAATTTGAATGAATCAAAATGTATTCAGAGTACGGCCGGAGTCTGTTTAGATTTTTTTTTCAGGTGAGTTAGGGGGACGGTAGATTTTAATATACCTCTTCTAAAAATAAAATAAAAGATTAAAAGGTTCTGTTACGAGGCAGCATGCATTCACTTCGTATTTTTGGTTTTCTTTTGCGTTTTTTTTTTATTTTTTATTTCCACAACCAAACTTTAAAATAATCCACATCTCTTTAACATATTGGTGTACAATGAAATTTTAAGATAAACTAATAATGGTATGTATTTTAAGCACATCAGAATAAGTTAAAATTCTTGGACCTTATTGTATGATGCTCTATTCGAGGTTAATGTCAGTGTGATTTTTTTATAATTGAAAATATTTGTAATGCTTTCTTCCATTCTGTAGTCAAATACAACAGAGAAATGGCGATTGAAACTTTATCGAGAACAATTTTATGCCACCAGGGGTCCGTCCGCGAAACTCGGTCGTAAACCTAACTCATGCGTATGTCCTACACAATAGACCTTTTCATGCTGCTTGCACAGTGTTATGGATAAATTCGTCCACTCAAGCATGACATACGATACACGTAAGTTTACGACCGAGTTTCGCGAACGGACCCTGGTCGTTAGAATTGACCCTGTTACTTTCTATCTTGTTCACTGCCTTGTGATTAGTGTTTGAACTTTTAGGGAAAGAGTTGCGAAATACTTGAATACTAAACATCTCTCTCACTTCGAATTCATTTATCTGAATATGAATATGCGTGGGTACTACAGGGTGTCTCAGAAAGAACGTTACCCTCCAGAAACGGCAATTTTTGCTTACTTAATCAATTCCTATCCTTATCCTTGTTTTAGCTGTATATTATGAAAATATGTACTTTTTTGAACATATGGTGAAAACAAGAAAGAAAGCGATGACAAAATAACCAAACAATGACTATTTCCCTAAAAATGATGCAAACCTACTTTGTCCACGGCTAGCAATAGTAGAGGAAACCATGGATGCAAATATCCCCAACATAAAAATGTTTAAGACCCTCCTGGCAAATAATACTCTCAAATGCCAAGGTCCATTGCTGGTACTAGAGTTTATTGTTCAGTTCTCTACGCACTGCAGCATTATTTACGGCTGATTGTTCTGTTCTTTGACGACCATATCTCTCTCCTTGCACCTTTTTAGAGTCTTGCCATGCTCCAGATTTTTTTCTCTGTTCCCTTTGATTGTCACACTGGGAACCCTACTTTGAGGGAAAACATTTACCTATTCACGATGAACGATAGCCCTTTTAACCCAAGAGCAGTTCAGTAGAATATGCCATTGTAGGAGTCACGCCCAATGCCATTATTTGAAAAAGTGCGCTTTAACCAAGTTCATATTTGCATTATGATGGGAGACGGGTGAATGGATTTAGGTCACTTCATTCAGAAGAACAAATTAAGTACATGTTTCAGGTGCTTTTTAAGCATTACATGTGAACATATTAATTCAATCAGAGGACTTACGTGTGCTCAAATCCGTAAGAATTACAGTGTACATGTTTCTCTGCTATTGCTAGCCGTGGACAAAGTAGGTTTGCATCATTTTAAGGGAAATAGTCATTGTTTGGTTATTTCTTCACCGTTTTCTTTCTTGTTTTCACCATATGTTTAAAAAGGTACATATTTTCATAATATAAAGCTAAAACAAGGATAAGAATTGATTAAGTAAGCAAAAATGGCCATTTTTGGAGTGTAACGTTCTTTCTGAGACACCCTGTATAATGGTTACAGCACGCACATAATGTATGACGTCAACGTCGTATGTGTGTGTTAGAACATTTTTGTGAGTTGCCGGAGTGTGTGTGATTATTTTCATTAACAAAGGTTGTGAAAGGTTGACTGCACTGCTATAATGTAGCGAAGAAAAGTATCGAAACTTTCCTACTTTTCCTAAACATGGTTCTGTAAAACTTAAACAGGAAAGTAAACCAATCAAGTATTAGAAAGTGAGAACAAACCAAACAAACAACAGTACGGGACATCACTGTGCGTTAAGTTCATCTGCTTTAAACAGATTGTATAGAAAACTCTCATATCCGTGTGAAGCTTATTCATATTATATGGTAATGAGAGTAAATACAAGTCACGAAATACCCTCAGTTTCGCTTTGCAATGTCATGATGAAGAGGAAATGTCGTGTCATGTTAATGTCAAGATAATATAGCTATTCATATGCTGCTTGTATTGTATTATTTCTATTATTGTATTATGAGATTTAAACATAGTGTTGGTGTTCAAGACAGACAGCGAGAGAGGGAGAGAGAGAGCGAGAGAGAGAGAGCGAGAGAGAGAGAGAGCTTACAAGTCAAGAAAGGGTATCGTCAAGTGATTTGTTATTTCCTTGACATCTGTTTGAGCTCTTAGACTCCAAGGAAAATATGCGCGCGTATAGCGTGCCAAGCTAGTATCTTCATATACTATGGGGTCATTAATGCTTACCCATATAATTTACATACTAAAATGTCAACTGCAGAGCAAAATGCATTTTCTGTTATAGACCGTATTCAATATGACGTCAGCCACCAGACATGTTGGTGGACAAGATGCATACATTCCAGGACTACAATACATTAAGCTGTCAATCGATTCATGTTTAGCGATTGCACAGGGATCATTGACAAGTGAATGTATTGTAGTACTGGAATGCGTCTATCTTGTCCACCAACATGGCTGGCAATTGAATACGGTCTATAGGATATGACCAGTCAAACAATTTGAGACTTAGTAAATCGGTGCACTCTGAAAGAATTACCCCAGGATGTCCTTGAACTGTTATGAGCCTATAATCCTGGAAATAATAGTGCTGCAGCATAAGATGAAAGAGGGCCTTAGATTTCTACCAACCAGGGCCGGAATAATAAAATTTGCAATGATAGCTAAAATTTATCATTGGGTTGTGTAGTTCAAGAAAATACGTGATGACAAAAGTAAAAAGTGATGGCAATTTGCATAGACCAACGTTTTCCAAAATGGCCGCCATTTTAAAGATAATAGCACTACTATGGTGACTTAGTGTCGGAATGTGTGTTGTCTGGGTCTAGAGGTTCAATATACAATTGTCAGAATTGTCTGAGTCATAGAAATTTATATACACGGCTATTTTTCAAGATGGCCGACATCTCGTCAAAGAAAACCGTATATTTCTTATTATATAACGTAAGAAGATGATTTTGGTGTCAAATGAGTGTTTTCTGGGTCAAGGAGTTCAATAAAACTATTCTCAAAATGTAGGATGAATATAAAAATTATGTTTATTTGTATTTGTCACTATTTTTTCCCAAGGATATTCCCAGTATTCTAAATAACAAGTACCCAGAAGTGTTAACTTACTGCAATGTCAGGCTTAATGTGACAAAGTGATAAAATATATTAACCCAGATGCTTGATAATTAATACCAACACAGAATCCTCAGTAACTCCTCCTTAGAACTTTCTAACTGCGCTTTATGGCCCCTATGAACGAAAAACCCCAAAACATTGACTACCAATAGGTGTGCACGTGACTATGACCATTTAGATATGACATATCTGGAACAAACAAATAATAGTTTCTATTAAAGTAATACAGGCCTAAATATCAACATTCCCATGCAATTCCAGATATATGTTTTGGGTGAATACATATAGAGTAGTCAAGGTGTCACATTTTGGGTGTCACATTGGTAGTCCATGAATAACATGGCTCACGACTCATCTAACAGTTTTGAGAATATTGCTGTTGAAATCCTTGACCTAAAAAACATCCACTTTGTCACCAAAATCGTCATCCTAGGTGCTGACGGTATAAAGGATTTTGCCTTTTATATGTTGACCATTTTGGAAAATAGTGACTTATTGAAACTTCCGTTACTTTTATATTCATCTGACAGTTTTGTAAATAGTTTTATTGAACTCCTTTACCCAGAAAATCTTTAGTTTGACACCACAATTATCTTCATAGGCTAAATAATAAGAACTTTAACATTTTATAGTTTTGAGAATAGTTGAATTGAACTCCTTGACCCAGAAAAAACATTTTTACAACAAAATTGTCTTCTTATGTGTTTTTGGCTTTAAGATGACTTCCATTTTGGAAAATAGCGTCGTGTGCAAATTGCCACCAATTTTAATTTTGTCATCACCCGTTTTGAAGAACTCCACACCCCTACGGTCAATTTTAGCTATAATGACAAACGTTATTATTCCGGCCCTGGTACCACTCTCCTAAACTGATTGGTGCTGCAGTACTATAATGCCCGTAGATATGGCAAACCATACCTTTTTCATCCTTATGACCAGATGAATAAGTTGGTGTAGGTTTTTAAAAAAAATGACCTGTTCTACTTTTGACTTTTGTAAAATTTACCCCCTACTTTTTACATGTTCACCATTGTTGATTTTTCAAGACTTTTGACACATTGTGTGACAATTTAGAAGTATGATAACACAAAATTGTTTCTTTTGCAATCTTACCAAAACTTGGACATTCCTCAACAACATTCTAGGCAGGAAGGCATCCACTAAACAAATCCCTGACCTTTTCATTCACAATAATAAGCAGATAACTGACCCGCTTGACATAGCTAACGCATTCAACGATCACTTCACTAACCTGGGCAAAAACCTGGCTAACAAAATTCCACCTTCCAATTACTCATTTAATAAACACCTTCCAAAAACACATTCACTTCAATTTTTCTGAATCCAGTTACTGTAGATGAAATGCACAAACTTCGCCACCTGTTGAAACCTGGTAAAAGTGCTGGTACCGACAAGATAGATCCTGGGATTGCTAACAATTCATATGATAAAATCGTATCGCCTCTGATGCACATATTTAACCAATCACTTCTCACCGGAACTTTCCCAGATCACCGCAAATCAGCCAAAGTCATTCCTATTTATAAAAACAAAGATGCACATGACATTGCAAATTACAGGCCCATTTCTGTTCTTCCATCTTTTTCAAAACTACTTGAAAAAATCATGTACACACGTCTGGCTACTTCTTCAATAAGCACAACATTCTTGTCGATGAACAATACGGTTTTAGGCCCAAACGCTCAACTTACATGGCACTCCTTGAACTAACAACCAACCTGAACCTTGCACTAAAAAATAAACTCCACACCATGGGGGTATTACTGGATCTCTCCAAGGCTTTCGACACCATTGACCACAACATTCTTCTTCACAAGCTTTATCATTACGGTGTCCGTGGAGTAGCCTTGGAGTGGTTCAGGAGTTACCTTACTAACCGCTCACAATCAGTCTACGTACACTCCATTGCATCATCAATCAAACCTATCACAGTTGGCGTCCCGCAAGGCTCAAGCCTTGGACCCCTACTTTCATCATTTACATGAATGACATCACCAACATCTCTAACACACTAAAACTAATCTTATTTGCAGATGACACAACATTTTTTCTCTCAAACTCTAATATTAATTAATCCATGAAAGTTTTCTCTAATCCATTTCATTTTGTGGGATATTTTATGTAAACAATTGTTGAAAAACTTACAGGCCTTATATTATTATTATTTTGAAAGAATTAATGTTTTGTTATTACCTTTAACATGCCAGTGCCACAATAAACCACTTTTAGGGGGGAATTATTGATAATATGAGTGAGGTATCTATTCATTTACACAAAATAATGCTTTGTGTAAAAGCACAAATGGGAAGGTGTACAAATCTTTTCATATCTGCTTCATTTTTCAAGCAATTTCATTGTTTTCCGAATGTAGTGTGTTATATTACCCTCAAAATTTTGATTAAAATATTATTTTCTCAATTTTATTTGAGAAAAGATTTCTCACGGCAAAAGTACTGCAACACTTCTTTTGGACATTAAGTATCAATCTTATAAATTGTGTGTAATTTTACTATATATATTATGTTGTTTTGGACATACCAAATTCTTGAACCAATGTGTATTACGATAATGTTAGAAAAGTTACGGTTGAATGAACATATCAAGGTCTGGGTCAGCAGCATTCCATGCACATTATTATATAACACTTAGCCTGGACTTTGGGTCACTTCTGACCCAGATTCACTTCAGTGCTTCCATTGTTTTAGGCCAGTCAACTGGAACAGTCTCTCCAAAATAGCGAGACATGGCAATTTTGACCGCAGATTGCCCTAGATTTTCTAGCCAGAGTGTCTCGCCACGAGGCCGTTTATCAATGAAACTGCAACCCGATATCAGCTCATGTGCCACACTTGTTTGCCGATGGGAGGTCAGTGATTGCTTATCTTTATACCTAAAGTCCCTGGTGTGTGAGGCCCATGAATGTGCCTAGCAGCTGGTCCGTTAAGGGATTTATATATATACACCCTGTATACATTAAAGTTTACCACATCAAAACGAAAAATTTGATTCATCTCAAACTTTGGAATTCAGCATTTTAGGTGACTATCTTAGGTGACTACCGAACTTTCTTTTCCAAATCGCTGAGTCAGCATTTAACTTGTTCAAAGGCTGTACTTTTTCAAAACAATGGCGTTAGTTGTCCTATCTGGATGGTAAATATCTAGTGCCTAAAACCATAAAGTTATTTTTCCTAGCGTTAGCGGGTAATGATTTGCTTTAAAATAGTTTACTTTCTTATTAAATCCATCTTACTGGCGATATATCAGAACAATAATGAAGTATGAAATCGTCAGAAGATGAACTTTATTTCAGCAGATGATGTTACTTTCGTAACCGTAGGAAGGACAGCTCACCGTTATGAGAAATAATGGTGTTGTGATAAGGCCTGGTAAGCCTGTTAGACTCCGACTAGCGGCGAGCCTTTAGGCGAGCCACAAGGTCGGAGCAGTAGCGGATTTAAGAGTCAGCAGTGTCAGCAGCTGCTGACAGGGCCCCCTCTAAAAATTGCTCTTAGGGCCCCAACCCCAAAAAAAATATTTAAAAAAAAAGAAAGGAAAATGGAAAAATTCGCATCAGGATCAATACTATGCATCACATCGCGCCAATTTAAGACCAACTTCTGAGGGGGGTACATTCCCCTCAAACATTCCCCTTGGGCCCCACCTTAAGCTTAAACACTCCCCTTGGGCCCCACCTTAAGCTGCTGACAGGGCCCTTTTCCTTAAATCCGCCGCTGGGTCGGAGTCTAACAGGAATCTCGTCGTTTGTACTTACTGATTCAACATTGAAAGGTAACAAGATGGTCAATGTCTCGTTATTGAAAACAGAATGTAATACATTTGCACAAAAGGACTCACAGAAACAAACATTGCAATAGAAAGCAATGTTTGAATCAAACATCATGAGATTTAATAAATATTAAAAACAACACAATATGGCGAGATTACAGGGCAAACAATGCAATATAAGACAATAAACTCACACTATGTACATGGACTAAGCTGGACACAAGGCAGGGGAAATTATTATGCTCATAATGATAATAAACGGATAACAGGTTTAATTTGAACTGACTTCTAAAACGATTTGCAGACTCAATAAAATTCCAGAAACATGACCGGATGTTCTGTTTGATCAGAATTTTTTTCTGAGCAAGAAAATAATCGTTAGAGTTTTATTATGTGCTAGCCATTAAAAGTGGGTGACCCAATTTGTTCCATTTTTATTTGTTTTCTCCCTCATGTAGAAGCATATCACCAAATACATCCAACTCCTCCACACCTTACAAACTCTAATAGTGTAAGATTTTGTAAGGTATGGACTTCTACAGACAAATGACACCCAAATTGTATTGTTTTTCAAGTTGTAGTGTTTCACCAGAAATATTTTCTTGTAAGTTTTTGTGAGCTTTGTGAATTTGTTCTAAAGTGACCTATGGGACAGTGTGGCTTAATGTGGTCGACCACATTTCGAGGCGGTTTTGTTCATAACATAAAAAAAGTATTTCCTAGGATTTGAATTTCACTGGGGTAACGAGAAAAATATGCTCTTTCTTTTGATACAAAAAAATCTGTAAAGTGGGGGAGAACAAGGTTGTCGATCGGGTCACCGATTAATTGATTTCAATGTTCAGTAAAATAGCCATTTTCTTTAACCCTCGTCTTACCAAGCCTTTTTTGTAACACGGTTTACCACCCTCGATAATTTGTTATAAAGCACCCGATGCTTATGATTTTGATACCAGTGGATAGCTATGGTCCTCTTCTTTCCATTAATACCAAAATAAGTACCAATATACCTAGTATGGGGTCACAATAACGAAATAGGCGAAAATCCAATTTTGCGCTAAAAAACGTAGGAATATCAGATTTTCATGCGGTTTTCAGCTTTTAATGATGGCAATTGGCTAGTTTTACATAAACAGAGTTTTAGAGCCATACTGTGCATAATATTTTCAAAAATGCACCATAAATATCCTTGGGTGGCAACCACCCTCCCCCCTACCTTTCGACTCTGACGGCATACCCTAACCCCGGTGAAGGTGCTATCTTCACATTTTTTTCGCTAAAATGACCGGAAAGGATGAGAGAACGATTACCTAGAAGCTGTTTACGAAAGTTTTTGGCATTTTAGCGCACCGGAGCGAAGTTCACTAGGGGGGTAAAAGGTACCCAACCCGACTGCAAAATATATTTTCCTATGTTTCATAGGAATGGCCAACACCAGCATACTTTAATTCCAAAATGTCAGTTGAATCTGACATACCAATTTAATGTGAGCGGTACTTGTGTGTATTACAATAGCCCATAGAGTACTGTACAAACTATTTTCCATACTTTAGCCTGTAGCATCTTTATGGGAAAGAAGTCAGTAAAATGATGAAATGAGAAAAATACAAGGTTTCTAATGGTACCAAAATCTCAGGTTTGATGGTGTGAAAGGTGGGGTCGAGGCTGAGGATCGTCTACTCTCTTAATTCCTTAGACTTATTTTTAAGTCTAACGAGACTGGAATTAGTGACAAAACCTTTTTTGGACTTAAAAAATTAATCCGTGAAAAGGCTTACTTAAAATAAGTCCTTTTGATTTGAAAATAAACCTTTAAATGAGTTAAAAACTGTTTATAAAATCATTTAAAGATTTATATTTGAATCTAAAGGAATTATTTTTAAATCCCAAAAGGTTTTGTCACTAATTCCAGTCACCTTAGACTTAAAAATAAATCTAAGGAATTAAGAGAGTAGTGCCTCTCTAATCATATCCAAAAAAACTAAGGACGTCATTCACTGTAGTATCATGGTCCTTAACAATTATTGTTACAACGTTCAGATCTCTATTAAGTTAACAGGGGTATAATTGTGTGTCTTTTCTAAAAATGAGCCACACAAGCAATGAAGGAATAACGTGCCTAACAAGAAATGAAGTCACATAAGTATAGCTCAGCTAGCACGCTAGTCCACACGTATAAATTTTTGAAACTGAACTGAATGACTTAGTGGTCTGGGCAAGAGCAATATTAAAGTGTCTTTAGTTATTGTGTGAAATATTATTATGCAAAAAGTCTTATCGAAAACACCACCTTATCTGTTTCAAATTTGTTTCAAAACATGTCATTGATAAAATGAAAGTTTTATCTGATCAAGGTGACTTTGAAAGAACTCTCGTCCAAAATCTGTTTCAAATCTATTTAAATATGCTGTTAATCCATGAAAGTTTTCTCTAATCCATTTCATTTGTGGGATATTTTATGTAAACAATTGTTGAAAAAACTTAGAGGCTTTATATTATTATTCTTTTGAAAGAATTAATGTTTTGTTATTACATTTAACATGCCAGTGCCAGTGAGGTATCTATTCATTTACACAAAATGTGCTTTATGTAGAAGCACAAATGACAAAGTGTACAAAACTTTTCATATCTGCTTCATTTTTCAAGCAATTTCATTGTTTTCCGAATGTAGTGTAAACAATGTGTATAAGTTAGAAAAGTTACGGTTGAATTAACATATCAAGGTCTGAGTCCTCAGCATTCCATGCACATATTTATTACACCCTGTATACATTAAGGTTTTACCAAATTGATTCATCGCAAACTTGGAATTCAGCATTTTAGTGACTATCTTTAGTTGCAACCGAACTTGGCTTTTCCAAATCTCTGAGTCAGCCTTTACTGAATCAAAGGCTGTCTTTTCAAAACAATGGCGTTAGTTGTCCTATCTTGATGGGTACATATCTAGTGCCTTAACACACGTAAGTTATTTTTTCCTACCGTTAGCGGATAATGATTTGCTTTAAAATAGTTACTTTCTTATAAATCCATCCTATTAAGTAGAGATATATCAGAACGATATGAAGTAATGAAATCCGTCAGATTGACTTTTTTATTTCAGCATATGATGTTACTTCGTGACCCGTAGGTAGGAATCTGTTTTTTCAAAAAAAAATATTGATAGTTAGTATTTACCAGTCTATAGCTGTATGTCGGTAAGTACCCTCCGGTTTCTATGTGAACGGTGTGAAAAACTATACAAATGAAAACCGCGAGAAAATTTTGTTGTTCTATTGCCATATTACATGGTTTTATAATAACGAAAAGTTAACATGAGGCACTGCCTGGATGAATCTAACAAAGAACCTTTCATATGTGTTTAAAGATAGTATCAGTTATTCTCTCGAAGAGCAAAATTCTTTAAAGTTAAGGATATTCTGTAAAAAAAAAAAAAAAACAACAAGAATTTTCATAGTTATTTGGGCCCTAACAGTGGCAGAAAAGGAGAAAGCACCGGTGCGAAGATACAAATCTCCAATCAATACGTGTGTGGTAAGTGTCCGTACGGACCGAATGAATACAATTCCCATTTTGTCCGCCTGACTAGTTTTTTTCTTCTTTCTTCTTTCTTTCTTTCTTTTTTCTTTCGTTCGTTCTTTCCTTTTTCTTTTCTTGTGCTTTCTTCATCTTTTCTTTCTTTCTTTCTTTCTTTCTTTCTTTTTTCTTCTTTCTTTCTTTCTTTCTTTCTTCTTCTTTCGGTCTTTCTTTCTTGTACTTTCCTTTCTTTCTTTCTTTCTTTCTTTTCTTTCTTGCTTTCTTGCTTTCTTTCTTTCTTTTATTTATGGTCATATAACCCAGCCCACTGGTAAAATGGGATTGCATCGCATCTAGCGACGGCAGGGACTTTATTAATGTGCCCCCTGTGTGCAGTCGGTCATTAAGCATTCACTTGGTTCAGCATGGCGTTCAAATAGAGCAGGAGAATATTATAGGGTCCTAATTTTAAGAATGCCATTAATAGATTTACAGAGGGGAAGGACTCCCGGATGTTCGATACTAAGTTGGGATTTTGGAGGTTGCCGGACTCCTGTGGAGCTCTATGGGAAAAAATCCCAAAATTGGCATTAATATGCCTGGATTGATTCCCCAAAACCGCTGGAATGAACTCATTCAATTTTTACCATACGGCAAGAAGACATCACTTAAAGCAAGTGTGGTTTCTGCAACTTTTTAGTTCTAGAAGAAATTTGGAGAAAAATGCATTGAAAATTCAATTTTCGCGCCATTTCAAAAATCCCCTAGACTGCTGAGACGTTATTTATCAAATTGAAGTCTCATTCTCATGTATATGGTGTCCTACCACGCGCATTGACTCCACGAGGTCCAGCACGAACGACAACGTACACGAGACACGGCGCTTCATCAACACAACGTAACCCGACGTATTGACAGGAATCCGGCTCATATCGCACCAACATTTTGCTCCAAATTTCCTTCCAAGACCTGATTTGTCATAGTTGATCGCATTTTTATGGTGAAGTTAACTTACAAGATTCGTTTTATGGGTGTGACCTTTTGCAGTAAACCGTTTTAGCACAGTTATGACAGAAAAATGACCGTATCATGAGCCTTTAACACCATAGAATCTATATACATGTTTACTGGGCATTTATATAGAGTGCTAATTTTCAGAGGGATGCCAAATAAATCCGACCTTCCCCCCCCCCCTGATAATTTACGCTTCAGCATAATATACATTTTTGTTTCAAATGAATGTCTTTCAGTCAGAAAAATGACACTATATTATTGATAACAAAGTAAAACGTTTATAGGTTGATCGGCCCACGAGAAAAATGGAAATCATGATGTTGTATGGTACATAGTGTATCTTGAAATAAGTAGCCAGCGAATGACGTAACCAAACCTTTTCAGCTATAATTCTGTTGAAGAACCCGCCCCTGTTTTTAATCGATTGTTACTGCTTTTCTACTGGACAGACTATATAATCCGATTTTCTGACCAGGAGTACCCTAGACATTCCATAGACACCTGTTTTTATCTATTGACTTCTCAAGTAATCCAACGTCACCAATACCGAGCAACGTCACCAATGCCGAACATGGCGACCTCCATGGGCAACATTTATTAGTTAATTCTGCTAATAATGCAATCTATATTGCAGTAGATATTATTTCTTTCAGACCGCAAAAAAATATCTTTTAAAACATACTTAAATTAAAAATTAGCCTGTTAGTAAACTTTAATAAGGAGTTCGTTCATGCCCACCTACATCTATATTTATTTAATTGGCCCCTATTAAAAAATTGACACCACAATTTGAGACCACTACCTTGCATTATATAGAGGGTCCATACAAACTACTAAAGGTGTCAAAGCTTAGATGTAGTGGGACATGAACGATGGTGTTTAACCCAGGTCCGTGCTCCCGCTCTAAAAGCAGCACTTTGTACGACGGACTGAAGTCAATTCACTTCGTAGTCCGGGTATACTGCCTTACAGCTTGGTGCGCCGAAATACCGGGCTATGCCGAAACGCCCGGTCTTTCGGCAGATGACCTTGCCGTACGGCAGGGGTATCTGCCGAAACGCCCGGTGTTTCGGCAATTATTCATGCCGAAAATGCGGGCTACGTCATAACCCTGCCGAACGGCAGGGTT
Organism: Ophioderma brevispina; assembly: GCA_023653785.1. Lineage (NCBI taxonomy): Eukaryota > Metazoa > Echinodermata > Ophiuroidea > Amphilepidida > Ophiodermatidae > Ophioderma > Ophioderma brevispina. Next base: position 40,137 of record JAMKCH010085710.1, on the reverse strand, counting down.
ACTTGCCGAAACAATGGGTTATCCCAGTAGTTCGGCACGGAGAGATCCTTATTACAGCGTGCGGTTGTTGGATGTAACTAAGTTCTTTTGTCAATTGGCTGTACGGACACAGGATGACACGAAATAAGTGTTCAGTGGACTCAGCTCGTACGACAGGCTAAGATTAGCTTAAAACTAATAATTTTAGGGCCCGTTCATTATTTACAAGGGAGGGGACCGGAGAAATTGAAAGGTGTTTGGAAAATTGCATAACCATCATTAATTGTAAAGTTACATAGGCACTATTGCATAGAACTCCTACACCCATCCCACACACAATTAGGTACATCATAATGATTTACTGCTGATATACAGATAGGTGCTTGGTTTACTGAATAATAAATTTAACATGACCCCCCTCCATCAGAAAAAAATAAAATCACATAACCCCCTATTTGTCAAGTAGAAAATCACATAGGTCTAATCCCAATGTTTGTACTCAGCGGACCCTAATAACCAAACCCTAACCTAATTCCTAACCCTAATCTTAACCGTAGGTCCTGTAGGCCCTATACCCAACCTTAAACCTAACCCGTGTTGCAACCGGCCTAATAACCCTCCTAATCAATAAAGGGGACCTTTACAATGGGATCCATACATATATCAATGCATAGCGTATGCATTGTTTCCGAATTCGGCTACCTTGGTAAAAGAACGCGGGAATTCTTCTTCATGGGGTCTATGTGGGTGCTTTAGGCGTTACAAGATCGTATCTACGTCTACTATTACATACATGATTGTTCCTAAATGCCAAAAGCCTGATGAGTTTCATTGTAGAATTGTCCATAAAATCACGAAAAATGCGTAAACATGTGCTATACACATCAACATCACGTTATTTTCCACTTCCTTTCTCCTCTGCCGAATGCCCGGGTTCTTCGGCAGTTCTGAGAGGATGGAACTTCGGCACCCGGGTATTTCGGCACCCGGGTGTTTCGGCACAACAAGCTACAGCTGTGTCCATTTTTCTATTCCCATACCCATTTAGTAGAAATTATCCATAATCATATGTTGTTGTTTTTGTTTTTGTTTTTCTGGTAAGTATACCTTGTTATTTCAACTTACGGATTTAGGATGGGTTTCCGTCTAAGGGGAAAAGCGTTTTTGGGGAGTGCGCATGTTTCCTGATCTTCGTGCGTGTTTCAATGTGCGCCCCACATTTAAATTCTCTTTCATTTCAGGTTGCTCCTGTGTATGTTGCATGTATATTGGTCATATCGATCGAGTGTTCGTGTATTATTTTTATATGATGGCCAGTGACTATTTAGAGAGCGGGAGCAGGGACCTAGGTCAAACATCATCGTTCATCCCCCCACTACAGAAACGGTTTGACACTTTTGGTACTTAGTATGGGCCCTCTATATACATGCTAGGTAATTAGTACTCTCAAATTGTGGTGTCACTTTTCAATAGGGGAAAATTTAAGGTTACACAGGGGTCAAACGCGTTCAAAATGCTCCACTCATGTTGAAATGTATGCCATATTGTCCGTCTAGTCACAAGGATTCCAAAAATGTATAGTTTGTACCATCTATGGCCATTGGTTTTTGGAGTTAGAGGGTAAAATGGCTTAAATTGTTTTAAAAAGGTCAATTTATATTTGTACAGGGTCAAAATCAGAGTTGCTTTCCAATTTTGGTAAAAATGAAACAATTTTTTTAATTTTTTTAAAAAATGTGTCAAAATTGAATCGTTTGTAGCTCTGCAATGTAATTTGTTATCATGTTATTTGGCACATAGTCATAGGCAGACATACTCCAATTAGTCTTGGCCTTCTTTTACCTAACTCGGTAGTAATATTTTCCCACTCTTGAATCTTACGAGTATATATGGTTGTCATTAATTAAATCATTTTAAAATTAATCATATAAATTATGAGTGTGAAGAACTGGGAAATAATATAAACATCTAGTGCTTTGCAACAAGCATAACTTATCTAATTGACCTAGTTCGGACTAGTGTGTGGGAACTTCCTGAGTGAGAACATGTTAGAAGATGTTCGCAGTCAGAGAACAAGAGGAGCACAGTGTCTTATCTTCTTCATTCTAAGAACTGTAAAGAGGTTTTTTGTTTGCATTTAGGAAGCAAGATTTCACACCTGTCAATGAACAAGACTCTGTGTAAATTCTATGTCAAAACACATCAGGTGCCGGATGTGGATTTTCTCCGAACATGTTTCAGCGAACTGTAAGGATTGCGACATTTTCAACTTGTCTTTCCATGTTTTGTTGCATCATGGGAAATTTGCTAAGGATAACTTCTGTTGCAAGTCAGTTTCCTTGCCAGTTGACAAGACATTTCACCGAGTGTAGACCTCTCAAACAAAAGGTGGAGAACTTGTATTTTATAAAAATCTTTTGTTATAATTTTGGAAAGTCGCCAGAATTGTCAGAGCTGCACAAAATTTGATGCCTTTGGAAAAACAAAGGTAACCATTAAAATACCAGTAGGATTTGTCTTTACAAGTGAGTACTCTAAAGGAATTCACTTTTAAATCACTGAGTACCAGTATAGACTATTATTATACCAAACCGCAGTTATACTTTCAGTATTTCTCCAAAACTAAAAGTTTACAAATTTATCAGTCGGTAGACTAAATGGACTTCGGCGATGAGGCGAAACTACTAGATGAATTGTACCAGCAAGAATTGTGTCACCAAGATTTATGTGGACCTGATTCTACACACCCTGGTGCGCACCCAACGAGGACTTTCTTGAACTTTAATAATTCATGATATGTTGTGTGTTTAATTGTAAAAAGTTAAGAAATATAATAATTTTGTGCATTGTTAAAATGGTGTGTATTAATTTTTCGTGATTGATGATCAGATCAGATTTCATTTATATATTAAAATCATTGTTTTAAATTTACATCTTGGTCGAGTCAATCTTCTTACAAATAGTCATTGTGATATTTAACCGTTTTTGTGTTATGAACCACTAGGGGTTGTTTTTTTCTGACCTTGGGTACGTCCCGTAACAGAAAATTGGGCGCTCGTCGTCCAACAAACAAAATTCGTGCAAATTTTTGTGGCAAAACAAATTGTTTTGAAAAATTCTGTGAACTGTATATCTTTTGGTCTTATCCAAATGTTGTTGTAAACTTTTTACAAATTAGATTGTATAATTACGTGAATCACAATGGCATTTAATGCTCAAGAGTTTGTAAAGAAGCCTGAGAAGAGGAAAGTAGATCTTTTGGAAAATTTCAAATTTAATTGAGGCCGGTGGTAAATAAATAATGAGGAAACAAATGTCAAGAACCTGATATTACAAACATGGGTAGATGAAAAAGTGTTGAATAAGTGATGAATTTCTGGAAAAGTAATCCCAGTAGAGGATGAAAGTGTAGCATTCAAAGTAGAACAAATGAAGATTCAAGCAGAGAAAGAAGAGATATTAGAGTTAGAGAAAATGAAAATAGAATCACAAGGGAAAGAGTACAAATAGAGAAAGAAAAGATACAATCTCAAGAAAGGGAAAGAGAACAAAAAGAAAAGATACAATCTCAAGACAAAGTACAAATAGAAATACAAACACAAAGGATACAACCAGAGATGCGGCAGAAAGAAAAAGAAAAGCAAATTGAAACTAAGAAATTGGAGTTGCAACACAAAGATAAGAGTGAATCTTCTACTGAGTCTGGTTTTGATGTAACCCGCCACATGAGGCTTGTACTCAAGTTTCAGGAAATGAAGTGGATAAATATTTCATGCATTTCGAAAAATTGCCACAAAATTAAAATGGCCAAAACCAAACTGGACTTTGTTAGTTCAGAGTGTTCTTGTAGGCAAAGCGAGTGAGGCGTACTTTACTTAGCTATGGCTATTGACAATTATGATAAAGCTAAGCAGGCCATACTGAAAGCCTATGAGCTAGTACCTGAGGCCTCTAAACAGAAATTCAGGGGTACCAAAAAAGACACCAAACCAGAGACATGTAGAATTTGCACTCACTAAAGAACAGTTGCTTGATCGTTGGTTGACTGCTAAGGAGGTGAAGGGATATTTTCAGAGTTTGAGACAATTGGCAATAGATAGACATGTCAAAACAAGTCTGGAAGTGAGTGAAGATTAAAGGTGCACCGAGAGATTCACATATCAGGTGTCCCTAAACAGTCAAGTAACTGAATTTTGGGGCCTTGATTTAAAGCTTTCTATCACAATATCCCCATCTGAAAGGATTGAACTGAGAAATCTTTGGTCCAAAATTTGAATTTCAATTTCGTATAGGAGCAGAAACGACTTCATCAGCCTATGTTTTACTCGAAAATATAACACATCAAAGTCGCCTGTGTTTCTTCTCTTTTTTAAGACATTTCTGTAGGTTGAAATACAAGGTACGTGTCTATTGAAGTTTCTAATCTTATGAATTAATATTATGACACAATATTTTGGTGTCCTCAAATCTCTCGTTTGCACTTACGAATTCAAACATTTCGTCATACCAGGACATGTCCTCACTCACAGAGAAACTAACCACAACCCCGTACTATCATGAATGACACAGGTTGTACTCAACTTTGATTTCATAAGATGCAACTACCTTTTAGAGACAAATCGTCCACAAGACTGATATATGATACAATAGGCGGTCGGGATGGATTTTTCAAAAGTACCTCTCCATCAAACTTAACTTTGAATCATACCTAGTTTTAGGAACAGTCACTGTAGAAGGTTCGGCCTACATTGCCAATCGCCGGTGTGGTCCAATGCTACTGGGAAATGTTAAAGTATAATACCAGATCCCATTGGTGTCCAGAAAGCAGCCTTGTGTCAAAGATGAGAATGAAGAGTAAAATGGTGAGGGTAGTAGGGGAATTCCCTCTTTTCCCTGTTCTTTTCCCTTTACAAGGGCTATGAGTAAACAAATATCACAAGAAAACGATAGTGATGTGTTTAAAACTACAGGAAATCAGTCACCTGTTTTCATGAACTCTACCCTTTTTCCACACCCCCTACTTTAATTTTAGTTAGATGCAAGACAAATTTATTATTCCGGCCTTCGGTAACCCCGCTACTGGCGTATCCATACCGGTTTTAAGGGGGACCCCGAGGGGAGGAAGGCCTCTAATAACCGAAATAGGCGATTTTACATGTTTTTTTGGCATGAACCCCGGGCGCGCCCCAAAGCACCCCCAAGACACACCACTGCCTCGCCGTACTGGTTGGTGCTGCAACCTACTATGATACCAACACTATACACCATCTCGGTATCTCCTGCCTTGGGTGGGGCCAGTCAGTGAAACCATTACCACTTCACTGGTGACTCTGAAAGTGCACTTTATTCCATAAAGACTACTGAATTCATAATGTTACCAGTAAAATGGGGTCACTACGTCATGGCTAGAAATTTTTCAGGATTGGGGGCCACACCGCGAAGCGCCTAGTGGGGAGGCAGTGGCGGTGCCAGCGAAGGGGGACATTCCCCCCTTTTTTTCTTTCCCCCAGTTTCGTCCCCCTCCCCCCCGCCAGAAGAAAAATAAACGGATTTTTTAACAAAAGCAGCGATTGGGGCCCAAAACCCACCAAATTTGGGCAATATCACATTTTGGACTAGAATTTTGTTTTCCCCCCCCCCCCCCCATAAAATAAGTCCTGCCGACCGTGATTCCGTCGGTAATAAGGCCTGCGATACAATTAGTCTCAGCTTGTTGTTTTGAGGGTGCAGTGCATGAATTAGAGAGAGCACCACAACACTTCATATGTGTGTTAAATAATTGGTAATAGGCCTCCGACTTTGTGTCGTTGGCGACGAGGTGGTGCTCATGGCCCATCCCCCCTTTACAGATTTTGAAGGTGTATGGGGAAAAAGAAATTGGGGAAACCGGCGAGCGCAGCGAGCTGAAAATTTTTGGTTTATCATTACAATAGGCTTTTCGGGACACGCCACTGGGAGGGTGAGCTTTGGAATTTGATGTTTTGGTAAAAGTGTTAAAATTTTAATTTGGGGGGTGGGGGTTGCTGAAAGGTACTTCAGCCCACCAAAATTATTGGGGGTGCCCGCCCCCCCAAGCCCCCCCGCTCCCTAAGCCCTATGTAGGGCCTTCTCCCTTCTACCTTTGTGTTCAACGGAATCATACTTGTATTTTGCTAATGACTGGATATTATGTTACCACCGACGCCTTATGAACTCGGGTTTCCTTTGGCTGTTCCCAAGCATAGTATTTTACTACAAAGGTGTACATATCCAAGAAATTGGCACCCAAGGTCAATATATGTCACGCGGTTTACTTATGGCTAACAAATCGTGCACGAATAGCAGAAAAACCATCGAAAGATAAAGGAATTTAAAATACTCAATCAGTGCTTGTGGTTTTATTGTATAATCTGCCTATATGGTTTCCATATTCTGCTTGCCAAGGGTCTTTTGCTTATATTTCATTGTAGCATGAAATTATTATACAGCTTTGACACCACACGAAATAGTTTTTTTTGTTTCTATCATTGAAGATATACACGTGGTCATTCATTCAAACGACGTCATGTGCACGTGCTAGTGTTTTTCCTGGTATATCCTTATTAAGAACGTTGCCAGCAACGAGCAACCTTCGAGGTAAGCAAAATCATATTCCTACATTTTAAGTAAAATGGAATGAATCATTATTATTATTGTTACAGTGTATCACTCTTGATACCAAAGCTACTCCTCATGACCAGATGAATAAAGTGGTATAGGTTTCAAAACAGACCTGCTTTACTTTTGACCCTGTACAAAATTTACCCCATATTTTTACATTATAGCCTAGAACCCGAATCTTTCAATACGCACTCTACCCATTCTGGTTTTGCGATTTCCACAATCCACTTGCGTTGCTGATCGTCCTATATTGATCTAGAAATAGCGACTGGAATGACCTGTGATAGTAACCCAAAATTAGATGATTATGTGACCAATCTGCGAAAAAATTGTAAAGAATCTGTTTTCAACGGATTTGAGTAGATAAGGATGTCTTGTTCTACAGAAAAAAAATGTCGCCGGTGCAGGATGGAGAACTTGGATTTTTTTTTCAAATCCAAGATGGCGGCCAATAAGACTGCCAGATCCTTAGTAATCTGCACAAAATTAGATACAAGTGCGACAACGAGAGTACATATCAGAGGATAAGGGTGCAGGGTGGGAAACTTGCATTTTTCTCAAAATGGCATCCAAAATGGGGGCCGAACATCGTAAAATTCATAGAACAGGCATAAATCAGTTTTAAAAAGTGATACAACTTCCAAACAAAGTGTGATATATATTCTTGAACAAGTTCATTAGCAATGTCAATTATAACTTGTGACAGATTTCCTTTTGTCGATTCCTATGTAGAACAGAAAATAGAATAAAAATACTCACATTTTCAGTGGCATTTCACCACTAGACTAGTGGCTTCTTCAGACTGAAGAACCGTAAACTTAATTACCGGGGTATCCTTTGATCATCACTTATTGTTCGCTCTCCCTCTGTTTACTGGTGTATAGGTGCAACATCATGAATGTTTAGTTTACTCTTATGATGGCATCCGCTAGAGTGTCGAAAGCTCAGGCTTCCAATTTGGATGCCTCTAGGGAAAAATCCTTTTCTACTCATGTTCAAATGTTTGAAATCACGCATAACTTTGTATGTAAGCATAAAATTGTATAAATAATGTCATATTCAGTGTTTAAAATTAATTTTGTAACAATTTGAGAGGGTGATTGTCGCATTACCTTAAGCCGGTAAATGGCATTTAATAACAACAGGCGGCAAGAAATGTTGTAGGTTCTTCTCTTCAATGTCCATATGGTATAACGATGGTTAAATTTTGCAGGTGAAAATCTTCCAGAAGGCAAAATCAGAGCAAAGTGTTCATCAAATATTTCATATCATATACATCCTCATTTAAATGGCATGGATGTGTGGACTTGTCCGACAGAGGTATCGCTGAACACTTGGATTGAAGTTGAGTTTGAACACCAGGTTGCAATTGACGGTATCATAACGCAAGGAAGTCCAGTTAACGATGAGTGGGTTACTAGGTTCATTCTTCATTTGCAAGAAATTGGTAAGGACGGAATCAGATGGACCAAATTATCGGTAAGATTTTTTTTCTTAAATGTTGGAGCGAAGGCCAGTTATTTCAGCTGTTAACATGATTTCTTTAACATGGATTTATTTCATTGTGCACTAAATTTAGTCCATTTTGAACATTTTTTTTAATTTGCTCTTGAATTAGGAATTGGGATAAAATGGGTTTCTTGTCATAAATGTATGCACTTGGACAAGTTGGAGGAATCAAGAGAGGATAGGAGATGGTAAGAGTTACAGAAAGGGATGTGTGTGTGTGGGTGTGTGTGTGTATGTGTGTGTGTGTGTATGTGCGTGTGCGTGTGTGTGCGGGGGTGTGTGTGTCTGTGTGTGTGTGTGTGTGTGTGGTGACAGTTGTCGGTGGGGGTGTGTCCGTCTGTTTATCTCTGTGTGTTTGTTTCTCTGTGAGTATTGGTGTATGCGTGCGTGTGTGTGTGCATATGCGCACGGTGCGTATGTGTGTGCGTATGTATGTGTACACATGTGTTGACATGGTTATAAATTGCAGATTTCCTCAAAGTGATAGGCCTACACATTTATGGCAAGTATTGTGCACAATAGACCAGTTAACAGCAATGTTTGTAAACATGTTAGGGCCTGGTATCTTGAACTAGGTCGGCCTGACTGTTACACACTGGGCAATTGTATCTGTTAGAGTTTTAATACTATGGGCCATAACGATTGGCAGGCATGGATTGGCAGTCAACAAAAGAAAGTGACGTAGGATGTTAACTGGTCTATACAGGGTGTCTCAGAAAGAACGTTACCCTCCTGAAACGGCCATTTTTGCTTACTTAATCAATTCTTATCCTCGTTTTAGCTTTATATTATGAAAATATGTACTTTTATGAACATATGGTAAAACAAGAAAGAAAACGTTGAAAAAATAACCAAACAATTACTATTTCCCTAAAAATGATGCAAACCTACTTTGTCCACGGCTAGCATTAGTAGAGAAAACCATGGATGCAAATATCCCCGACATAAAAATGTTTAAGACCCTCCTGGCCAATAATACTCTCAAATTCCAAGGTACATTGCTGGTTTTAGAGTTTATTGTTCAGTTCTCGACGCACTGCAGCATTATTTGCGGCTGATTGTCATGTTCTTTGACGACCATATCTCTCTCATTGCACCTTTTTAGAGTCTTGCCATTCTCCAGATGTTTTTCTCTGCTCCCCTTGATTGCCAACTTACTAGGGACCCTACATTGAGGAAAAACGTTTACCCATTCACGATGGTCCTTTAACCCAAGATCAGTTCAGTAGAATATGCCATTGTAGGAGCCACGCGCCAATGCCATTATTTGAAATTTGAAAGTGTGCCTTAACCAAATTCATGTTTGCATTATGATGGGAGACGGGTGTTTTAGGTCACTTCATTCTGAAGAACAAATAAATGCATGTTTCAGGTGCTTTTTAGGCATTACATGTGAACAAATTAATTAAATCTGAGGACTACGTGTGCTCAAATCCATAGGAAATACAATGTACATGTCTCTCTGCTATTGCTAGCCAAAGTTGGTTTGCATCATTTTTAGGGAAATAGTTATATATTATTGTTTGGTTATTTTTTCACCGTTTTCTTTCTTGTTTTCAACATATGTTTATAAAAGTACATATTTCCATAATATAAAGCTAAAACGAGGATAAGAATTGATTACGTAAGCAATAATGGCCGTTTCTGGAGGGTAACGTTCTTTCTGAGACACCCTGTAGCAGAGAAAAACTTAGTTTTTCGCCCAAAAACCTGGTTTTTCGAACAATAAATCATGTTTTTCGGTGAAAACCTAAGTTTCTAGGTCAAAAAACAAGTTTACGAAAACTTTGCTCTTCTAATCGATAACCCTGTTTTTTAAATCGAAAAAACTAGGTTGATCAAATTCGGTAAGAATTTAAAAAATGGTTCTCGATCGAAAACCAGATTTTTGGACCGACAAACTACACTGTTAAAAATGTTCTTAATTTTACCAGACATTACCTTTTAAATTACAGTCAACTCCGGTTATTCAACAATCTTCGCGCTTTATTACTGATATCTAACATGAAATTACAATTTGGAAGCAGCAAAAAAATCTTGATACCTACTTTTTGTATATTTGTACATTTAATTTATTTTTTTTCTTAATTAAAAAAAGAGTTCATAATTATATTTAATTTTACCATTCGATATCTGTAAAGTTATGTAGTGTAGTGGATAAGGTATAGGAACTATTTCAAACCTGAGTAAGGTACATGTATAAAAAAAATACTCATGACTAATGATTAAATATCTGGTGACATGGCATTTGAATATCGTTTGCCTAAAACAAATGTATGATGATTAAATCTTCGTTATGTTTCCTTCCTTTTATTGTTTTTTTTTTTCCTTGAATCGTTGACCTAATTTGACATTCCAAGTGTTACGTAAATGGCAAGTTTGTATGTATGTACCAGTTAAAATTCTGTAAGAAGATTGCAATAAACGTTTATTATAACAGTGTTTAAACAATAAAAAACCACAATTAACGTTAAACGTTAAAGCTGTGGTTCACGTTATTAAGTTCCCTGCAATAGTTTCGTATTTTTACGGCCCCAGTTAGTTTACGTTCTGTACGTTTGTGAGGCCCAGTGCAGTCAAAACGCCGTTTTTTTACAGTTTTATTTTTACAGTGGATGTTTTTCAAAAACATAGCTTTCAAATCTATCACATTTGATAGCCAGGGTTTTCGAAAAACATGTTTTTTGTTTGGGTTTTTTTTCTTTGGGTATCGAAAAAACAGGTTTTTCGATGATAAACCAGGAATATCAAAAACCTAGCTTTTCGAGTCGATAAACCTGTTTGTTTTAATTCGAAAAAACCATGTTTATCAACCGAGAACCTGGGTATAGGATGTTATGATGTGTCGTGGACATCAAAGGTCAGAAATACATTTCAAACCACAAAAAATGAGCCTGGCCCACACAGTGATCTAAATTTTATAGAATAAAACAGTTTTAATGATCTTTAATTCGTTTGGTTCAAGAAGTTGGACGTACAAAACAACATTACAGACATGTAGTAAGATTAACACAATTTTACGATTTATACTTATTGTAAACAAGAATGTCACTAATGTCCACTAAGAAAGCGTTGCAGTTCAACGATGCTATGTACTCACAGCGACGACTCCAAAATGACAGCGACATAAGTTCACATAAACTCCTCAGGTAATATAATCCAATTGATCTTCTCCAGTACTGAAATAATTTGTCCAGCAGTTCAAGACGACGGGGTTTGACCTCGGACGACACTAAGATTTTGCAATAAGCCCCGGTATTTACCACCATCAGTCTTGTCGATAATGTCCTCATTTAGGACCACAAAACGGAATTTCTTTTTGATTCCAAAACTGAAGCTCTTCTGGCTTAAAAGACGACAGCACAAAGATAAGCTATTAAGCTCCGGCGGATCCAATCTTATAAAAATCATGGCAATATGTAAAGCTCAAATCTACCATTATTGTAGATTAACTAGCTATAAATAATTATACTGTCTAGCTTCCTGGTACTTCTGCTGGCAGTGGCGTAACAGGCGGGGGGCAGGGGCAGGTTGCCCCCTGACGCCTTTGGCCGGGAAAAAAATTGCAAAAAATCACGCTAAATCAGCGTGTTTTAGCCCTTGACCGGGAAATTTGGCCTTGGAACCCCCTGCGAGGGAAAAATTCCCAAGACTGGGAAATTTGCCCCCTCAGAGCGGAAGACCGTTAGCCACGTCTGCTGGCGAATCAACCACTTTTGCAACTCAGCTTATACCATCATTTCACAACGTTCCCAATTCTTAAAATACCACAGCACATTGCTTTCTTTTCTAAAGGTTAATGCAGCTATAAATTCGCTTATAACAAGTAAAACATTAAAAAAAAATTCATCACCGAATTGCATCATTTAACATAGAACTCGGGGGAATTTCCCAGATCATGCAATGTTTGATCCAAAGCCCATAAACAAGTGACTCAGTTCTAGTTTACCGTAATGCTCTCTTGTTGATCATAAACAAATGTTTACTTTTCCGTGAGAAATCTTTTAAATAAAAATTGAGAAAATAATATTTTTTTAATAAAAATGTTGAGGGTAATATAACATTCCTCCCTTATAAAGAAATTGAATGAAATGAAAATTTTCCAAAATCTGGCTTTATACATTTAACCATTTTTTGGTTAATTTACATACAGTTTGCAACAGTGCAAATTGTACACTTCTTATAAATGTTTTCTTGCATTGCTGCCGTTAGTCTATATTACAAGTTGTAATACTAAATTTCTGAACAAGATTTAGGCAGCTCTGGACCAGCATCTGCCTAGAGATTTTCTTTCCTTTTATATTCCTTATGTCCGGATTGTATTCTTGTAGACTACCTCCAACAGGGTTAATACATTGAAATATATTCATAAATAAGTTATCGGGTACATTTCCCCAATATGCATCAAAGTGTCGTTCGATCGACTGGATCTGAATTTCCCATCTCACTTCTACTTGGCTCACTGAGATGCTGTAATTTGATAGGCTCGAAACGCCTAAATCAATGTCATGGGTCTGACAGTGTTTCAACACTGGTACATCATGAAAATGTTTTCCCACCATAATTACCTCTTCAATTCACTTTTTTGACTCTCTGGGAGATGACCTAGTTCCTTGCTAAAATGGCAAGTATGTCAGAATTTTGCAATTTTGTCACCAGAATCATTTTCTGTGTTTAAGTTCTGTCTTGTGTCAGGTACTGACTCTGTGATTGTCATCATTGCACACTCATCACTACACTGGGGCTGATACCACAAACGCAGGCTTTACATGATCTCTTTCATCTACTCTTTGAGCATATTTATGTGGCATAACTGTCGACTTTACGCCTACCTGGTGTTTGAATCACAAGTCCCGGTCTCCCGCTTGTTCTCAATCTATATGGTCCAGAAACTTGGCTTGCAAAGGATGCCCTTGTATTGTAAAAAGTGCCAAAACTTTGTCACCCCCGGTTTGAATACTCTGTTCCTGGCATCTTTGGTCATACCAGTTTTTCATTTTGGTGCCCGGCTCTGTTTGAGATTTTATTTGGCAATTTCTGTGGCTCTTTGGAGCACTGTGTCTGAATTGAGACACATAGTCTAGCAAACTCACATCAGGAATTTCACACAACCCTTTTTTCAGTAGTTTCAATGGTCCCCTTACCTGTGTGACCAAACACCAACTCAAATGGACTGAATCCTAATGACTCTTGTACAGCCTCCCTGGTAGCAAATAACAGGAGATGAACTCCCTCATCCCAATCCCTCTCAAATTCAAAACAATAGGTTTTGATCATTGTTTTCAATGATTGTTGGTACCTTTCTAGGGCCCCCTGGGATTCTGGGTGTTATGCTGAAGAACTGTACTGGGAAATTCCCAACTGGTCCATGACTTGTTGGAACAAACCTGACATGAAATTTGATCCTTGATCAGACTGAATTGATTTAGGAAGGCCTACAAGGGTGAAAAACTTTGTTAGAGCTTTCACTATATTCTGTGCCCTAATATTTCTCAAGGGTATAGCCTCAGGGAATCGCGCGGAAGCACACATGATGGGCAGTAAATACTGATTTCCTGACGTGGTCCTTGGAAGTGGTCCTACGCACTCTATTAAGACCATACTAAATGGCTCAATCAAAATGCTGGTATTGATTGCAAGGGAGCAGTAGGAATTTTTTGATTGGGCTTGCCCAACATTTGACAACTGCCGTGACAAGTCTTACAATACTCAGACACATCTTTTCTGAGTGTAGGCCACCAAAAATGACTCTAATCAATTTCATGTGTGTTTTTCTCACACCTAATGTCCTGCCATGGGACTATCATGGGCTATGCCTATCACTTCTCCTATGGTATACCTTGGGCACTACAATTTGATGCCACCTTCCATTCTCATCTACAAGTGCATCGGGTGGCCGCCATTTTCTCATTACAACCATTTTGGCTTTGTTTATAAACATACAGATTTGCTCGGCTTCCTGTGGCGTCAATGCCCTCTCATCTAATTTCCTAAGTACTGGGTCATTGTTTTGCTCATTAACCAGCTTGTCATGGCTTAAAGGGTCGTCCTTTACAAGTCCCTAACGCTATCATGCACAGCGCTGATTTTCATTGTTTACCAGCTTGCAACTTTGTTTATGCTCAGAAGGCTGGAATTTTACTACTTGGAATTTTAGTCTCCCCTGAAGAGGGAAGATACCTCCAACCTCCTCTAATTTTTGAGAGAAAGTAGTCCTCTAAATTTTGGACCTGAAGTTCATCCTCGACGCTCTTCCTATATGTATGATATTTTGACTCATCCACTGCTCACTGTTTTCCTGTGCTAAGGCTTTTCTGGTCATTGACCTAGTTTCTGCACATGCTGGGAAAACTTCTGTTTCCTCATCAAATTTATCCACTGTACAGGGGCACTTTGGGAACTATGGATCTGGGAGTGACTTCCCCCTGCCAATCATTCCCTAACAACATGATACCCCTTTTACTGGGAGTTCTTGTTCAACACCAATTGCGACAGTTCCAGAAACAAAGTCGGATTTCAAATTCCTTTTGTGAAGAGGTACACTAATACCAGCCATAACTATCCCCTGAATCAATGCACTGTTCCTGTGGAACTCTCAATATCAAATGGAATGGCATCTTCCAATCTCATATACGTGCGAGCACGTGTCCCTCATGATTCTAATGGGTTTTGGATCTAAACTATCACCCACCTGAAAGTGACACAACTCCCTCAACCAAAGGCTTAAAGTCATCCTTATTTTCTGGGTCAATTCCCTTTTGTGGAATTTCAACTTGTTTCGAATCAGAAGAATGAACTTATTGACACCACCTCAAAGTAACGGCACAACCTATTGGTTTGACTCACTTTTTGCTTTCCATTTTGGATGGATAGCCATGTATCTCCCAACACCCTGACTTTGGGTATGTCCTGACTTTTTACAGTGATGGCATGTGAACTGTGATTTGAGTCCCATCCCATGCTTTTGATTAGCACCATGTTCTTTTGCTATTCTTTGCGTCCCCTTTTCTTGGGGAAAAAAACTTGTTGGGATTTTCCCCTCCTGAGATTGCTACATGAGACGCTTTGTTAGAACCCGACTTAATTTTGTAATTTATTGTAGCCTAGTATAATTCTTGGCTAGGCCACTAGTATTACCTTAGTTTGTGAGTCAAGCATAGTGCCCGTCGGCCTTCACGGCTGCTGCTTCACGCAAACTGTTCCATTTGTGTTTTCATCCAGATGTGTTTTGATATCTGGATGTAGACACTGTTTGAACTCTCAACTAACATCAATCCCTAAGTTGAGCCAAAATTTTGCCCGAGTTCTTTTGAGGGAAGCCAGCGATCAAACATCTGCTCCTTTACACGGGCAAATTGCAAAATGGGTCTGGTCATCTTTTTCTGACAAGACCTGATTTTGTTTATTGCCTCCTGGCACCCCAATTCATCATGCCTTTTGAGCATGCCCCTTGCTTAACCTCGTCATAACACTACATCTGTCTAATCACATGGCCGATATATTTCTCGGGCTTTAACCAATGAACACTGGCTGTAGCGACCATTAGACTCCTTGGGCCATTTCAAGCTATTGGCAATTTCTCAAAGTGTAAGAAGTATTTGTCTACTTCTATCTTGTTCCTGAAATTTTTTGGAACCAGGCGAATATTGTTCGCCGCGGGTCAAATCCAGAGGGCTTGGAAGAGTTCGATGAGCTAGCCTGTTGTTTTAAAGTTTTGCTAACTCTAGTTTGAGCTTCACAAGTACTCAAGCTCTTTCTTTTTCATATCCATTTGCGTTTGCAATTCCATCTCTTCTTTTGGTTGCATTTCCTTTTTGCATTTTCAATTATTCCTTTTAACCTCATTTCCTTCTCTTTTCCTTTTGTTGTCATTCCGTTCTTTTGTTTGCATCTCTTTTGCAACTGCATTTGCAACTTTTCTTTTTCCAAGTCCAAGTTGCATTTTGCATTTGCTTTCTTTAAGCTCAAGTTCTTCAATTTGAAGGCTCACTAGTGCCTGTTCCTGACCTCCTCTATTTTTTCCTATCCCAATAAGAACTATCCAACATCTTCCTACACATTTTTCATTAATTATTCTGGATGACGTGCTTTCTCATAGCTGTTTTTTGGCTTCCGGAGTCCGAAATGCTTGGCTATTTCCAATTATCGCTTTCTCAGCTCATCAACTTCTCCCAAGTTAATTTGCCCTATGAACTCCTTCTGGATTAACTCCATTGTGGCTGAAACTCTACCACTCAAATTTTATACTCACTTGAACCAATCTACACATTGTACATGTAATACACACACCAAATTTTTCATGCCAAAATGTGCCACACTGTTTACAATATTAGAAACACTTTTTACGGTTGGTAAATTTTGAAAACAATAAGGCTCAAATTTATCTCATTCATTTACCCGACGAGCCCCCAATTCTGTTATGATGTCTCGTGGACATCAAAGGTCAGAAATACCTTTCAAACACAAATAAATGAGCCTTATATAATAAAACAGTTTTAATGATCTTTAATTGATTTGGTTCAAGAATTTGGTATGTCCAAACAACACTACATACATGTAGTAAGATTACACACAATTTATGAGATTTATACTTAATTGTAAACAAGAATGTCCACTAATGTCCACAAGAAGCGTTGCAGTTCGACGATGATATGTCCTCACAGCGAAATGACTCCAAAATGACAGCGCATAAGTTCACATTAAACTCTTCAGGTAATATATTCCAAGGGAATCTTCTTAGTCCTGAAAGTAATTTTGTCCAGCAGTTCAAGACGACGGAGTTTTCCCTCGACGACACTAATATTCTGCAATACTGTCCAGCTATTCTACCACCATCAGTCTGTCGCTAATGTCCTCATTTAGGACCAAAAACTGGAATCTCTTTTTTGATTCCAAAACTGAAGCTTCTTCTGGCTTAAAAGACGACAGCAGACAGATCAGCTATTTACTTAAGCTCCGGCGGCATCCAATATTATAAAAATCCTGGCAATATGTAAAGCTCAAATCTACCATTATAGTAGATTAAAACTAGCTATACAAAGAATTATACTGTATAGCTTCCTGGTTACTTCTGCTGGCGAATCAACACTTTTGCAACTCAGCTTTATACCATCATTTCACAAAGTTCCCAAGTCTTAAAATAGATATTACCACAGCATCATGCATAAACATAACCCAGCACTGTCAAATCAGATTTCACAAAAATTACATCACCTGAATTGCATCATTTCACATTTATAACTCATGGGAATTTCCCAGATCATGCAATGTTTTGATCTCAAAGCATAAACAAGTTGACTCAGTTTCTAAGTTTACATCTTGGGGAATTCCCCTTTCCCCTGTTGTGCAATCTATCTAACAGGTGTACCTTGCACAAACAACACTGGGAATCCCCTGCTCTCTTTTTTATCATAAACAATTACGTTTCCCGTGAGAAATCTTTTCTCAAATAAAATTGAGAAAATAATATTTTAATCAAAATTTTGAGGGTAATATAACAGCGAAAAAAAAACAGGTTTTTCTCTTTCTTTGTGCAAAATACGTACCATAGTAAGGTATATAATGCACAAAGGAAACCTGATTTTTCGACCAATAAACTAGGTTTATCAAAAACTTAATATTTCGATTCGATAAACCTGGTTTTTCAAATTCGATAAGCAAGGTTTTTGAAAAACCTGGATTTTCGATCGAAAAATTAAGTTTATTGACCGAGGTTTATCAAAAACCAAGCTTTTCTAATAGATAAACCAGGTTTTTCAAATCGGAAACCAGGTTTCTCGGCCCATAACCAAGTTTTTCAAACATTTTGCTTTACAAATCGAAAAACTTGGTTTTGGATTCGAAAATACCTGTTTTTTTTTCAATCGAAAAGGCGTGTTTTCTCTTTCTTTGTGCAAAATATTTGCCATACGCATTGTTTTCTCTGCAATTATGTAGCAGCCGATATAGCTAGCTGTCTCCTCTTTGCCACTCGTGCCACACACATAGCACTCCTATGGAATACCAGAGCGAACATAAATACGAGTTTTCACGCTCTATCATGTCTATAGGTCGAACTTCGCGCTCTATAGGTCGAACGTCGCGCTCTATAGGTCGAACTTCGCGCTCTATAGGTCGAACTTCGTGCTCCATAGGTCGAACTTCACGCTCTATAGGTCGAACTTCACGCTCTATAGGTCGAACTTATTAGGTGGGACTAATTTACTATAGTAGGATTTTTTATTCCTGTCAGTTCATTAAAAGTTTTTGGGGCGTGTCGACGATTCCATTCGTTCTGAGAGGTTGTATGCTTTACCCAATCAATACAATAGAAATTTGATGTCACGATACCGGATCAGATTAAGGCCATAATAAAAAAAATAATGTCCCTTTTCTCACGAAGCAAATGTTACAAGGCGAATGCACTGAATAAATTCCAAACACCAAACTTGAACAAACTCTGAAGCATTCAACATAAGAAAAATTATACGAATATATTATTACTCACCAAACTTGTTTTACGTCACTAAGGAATATTAGAAAATCTGATACGCTCCAATCATTAATCTATGTACCTTTGTTTTGAGTTTTGGTCAGTCATAACAGAATACAATATTTACGTGGCCTAATCCTCCTCTTAACCCAGCCTTGACGTTAATGACACTCTATCCGTTCTTTGATTGACACCAAACAAAGGAATCGATAGCGTGTCCCAGACTTTACGACAATCTATTCAATTGAATCTGGTATGAAGCCTTTATATTTTCGATACTAAAAGTTCATGTACAATGGGTTAAAGCATCTGATTCTTTTGAACAAAGTTGAGCATTTCAGCTGTAATACGGCTTTTTAGTTTTTGATCTCAACACATCTCTTCAAATGATTCGTACCATCGACAATACGCGTTTACTGACAGGAATAAAAAAATCAGACTATAAGAGGGATAGCTTCTATGAGATTTTGGCTCGGACTAAAATATAGCCCTGAATGACTACGATCGAATGTGTTTCGAAAGCACAGATAAAAGACGGCTTTGCACCCAGGACTTTTCTTGCAAAGGTGTTTACTATATTACTCACCGGCAAGTTTCACAAATTAAAGCAGGCCTATATGTATACACAACTTTTCATTTTTTTTTGGCTGTAAAAGATCTATGAAATGCATTTGTTGACATAATAAACATATGGGGGATACCGACAAAAAATGTAATTTCAAGGTCATAAGTCACCTAATTTGCATAATAATGGCAGTCATCTTGAATTTTTTTAAGCGTTCCAGTTACGGCCATTATTGCAGAGGTGATTAATGATTGCATGCATTTTGGGGCTTAAATTGTCCATTTACGCGTCCATTATTACGTGGTAGAATTTTACATTTTTCACCGTTTCGGTACATTTTCGCCAAAAAAATAGCACATTTTGTGATTTTGACTCATATAAAATTGAAATAAAGGACAAAGGACTGCCCTGATCGCCGGATAAGGAGAAAAGGAGGCCCTCTATAATCATCATAGTTAAAATTCACCATTAATTTTGAATTGGTGTTTTACAACCACTTTATCATGTACGCAAGGTGCGTTTTATCCCCAAAATACACTTGTATCAAGAAAAAATGAGAACAGTTCGAGAAACTTCATGGGCATGCTCTCTGAAAAAAGCAAAGCTTAGAGCATGCCTCCATTTCAGTGACCATTTATGACTTAAATGAAGAAACAGGAAGATGTTGCATAGCTGCCCTTTGTTATGGCCCTTGTAAGTGATGCCTAGATAGATCTTTAGTCCTCCATAAGCTACAAAGAGGCAGCCCTTTATTACAATACCCAGATACCTATTAGTTTATGCTGATGTAGCGCAATGAATGCTAAGATTTGGATTATATAATCGTCTTTACACCAACAACACAATGACCCATATCTTAATGACAAAGCATGGCCCATGAGCGCCAGTGGCGTAACAGGCGGGGGGCAGGGGGCAGGTTGACGACTTTGGCCGAGAAAAAACTTGCAAAAATCATGCTAAATCAGGTTGACGACTTTGGCCGAGAAAAAATTTGCAAAAATCATGCTAAATCAGCCGTTTTTTAGCCCTCTGACCGGGAAAAATTGGCTTTTTGAGCCCCCTGAGAGGGAAAATTTCCCAAGACTGGGAAATTTCCCCCCTCAGAGCGGGCAGGCCCGATACGCCACTGATGAGCGCTCTAGCTTACTATGGGCCAATAAAATCCCATAGCGCAGTTCAATAGTTTTAATTCACCAGTATATTGAGCAAATACACCTCATGAAATGTATTTTGGTATGATTTCTAATACCCAGAACATGCATGGTCAGGTGTTGTTAACATCTAAGGCTACTGAACAGAGCCGTTGCTAGATTAGCATGCCTTACATCATATGTTTTTGTTGTTGTTCTTGTGGGAATTCCATTTAGTCTTCAGGCCCCAGAAAACAAAAATCCAAAACTGAGACCCCCCCCGAACCAGAATGCCGCTCATATATATGTTAATAATTAATATGCGAACATCCTTGCAAAGTGACATCGTGGTTCTTGGGGGAGGGGAAGGGTTCATATTTGGACATTTCTATTACCCATTGAAGCCTGTGTTATAATTTTACATAAAAGCGACTTTTGAGGAATTTATGTAAAGTGGAATTTTTTTTAAAACCAGCAAAGGGTACATTTTCATGTCCTTCTATGCTGTTGTTTTGTTGTCCCCATCGGGAGCTAGGGGAAACCCAGTGTAAATTCATAATAAATTATTAAAATCATATAACGGTCTGTTCCCGCAAATAAAAGTGGCACATTTTCTTGAAAATGAATAAAATGGCACCTCAATTTCATTTCCCATATTTCAGTGACCAATGGATACACTAGACTTTTGCAAACAATGGAGCAAAGAAATTCCAAGTCACACCGCCCGTAATTCCGGTGGAGAAAACACTTCAGATTCTTTTTCATCTGGGAGTGCAGGGCCATTGTTACATTGTCTCGCAGTCGAAAAGATTTCAGGCGTTATTACCTCTCCGATTTAGACTGATAGTAACTCAAAAGTAAACATATTTTAAGCAAATCTGTGAAAAATTTTTAAAGAAGCTGATTTCAACTGATTTTGGTAGGTAAAGGTGTCAATATTTACCAAAAAAGTGAGTTATCGTAGGGGGTGGGGAAATTATTTTTTCGGGAGTCAAAGGTCTATAACAGGGGTCAAATTTTGAAATTGATCCAATCATGTTGAAAAGTATACCAAGTAAATAGTTTAATCATAAGGATTCCAAAAAGGTATAGTTTGTACTATCTGCGGCCGGAAGTTTTGGAGTTATAGGCTAAAAACAGCAAAAATCAATAAAAAAAAAGGTAATTTTCAGTTGTACAGGGTCAAATTTTAAAATTACTCCGATTTGGATAAAAAATGGTGCAAATTATTGATGGAGCTCATAGGATTAAAATAAGGAATAGTTTTGACTGTCTTAAATGCTTAGTTCCCAATGTAGGGGGGCACCAAAGCTCAACATCCATTGCATTCAATGGGGCTTGACCTTGTTTCCCCCTACTTCGGTAAGTAAGCATCTAAGACACTCAAAACTATTCCTTATTTTTTGACACCCATACCTACCAAAATCAGTTGAAATCAGCTTCTTTAAAACAAATTTCAAAAAGATGAAATTACTTTAGAGATACTATGAGTATTTTTTCATTACGTAAGCACAAAAAAACTTATCCTCATTCACAAATAAATAAATCTTGAGCTTCTATAGTGCTGTTCAATTAAGTTTGACCGTATTTTTTCATCATTTATTCGAAAAGGAAGAAAGATGAAAAAACATCATGAAAGCATGTTGTTAGGCAAGCTTTGACCTAACGACTTTGTGCAGAACCAAAATTCGTAACTTATTTTCAGAACAAAACTTAGTGTCAACGACCTCTATTATAATGTAAACTGGTTAGTTATTCACCACTACGGTATCCGTGGTGTTCCCTTAGACCTACTCTCCAGCTATTTATCCAACAGACACCAATTCACCTCGTTTGGTTCATACTCTTCTAATCTTCTGCCAGTTTCCTGCGGTGTCCCTCAAGGGTCTATATTGGGTCCCCTACTTTTTCTCCTATATGTTAATGACATTCCTTCCTCTTCCAAACATTTCTCTTTTGTATTATTTGCCGATGACACCAATATATTTTTATCACACAAAAACCTTAGCACACTCACAAGCATATTTAACAAAGAGTTAATTAATGTATCAAACTGGTTTAAAGCTAACAAACTTTTAATTAATGTATCCAAAACTAACTATATTCACTTTACAAAGAAAAAACATGACACACCGTCAACAAAAATCATGATTGACAACACATCCATCCACCCCGTAGATCATACAAAATTTCTAGGTGTAATAATTGATCAAAATTTTGAAATCTTTCCTGGAAATATCACATTTCAAAAATTACAAATCAAATTTCTAAGAACATCGGCATCCTTAGAAAATTCCGCAACACCCTTCCAAAACACATTGTCCATGGTCTTCTCCAAATTCGAGTAAATTGGACAATATATTCAAACTCCAAAAACGAGCCATGCGTATCATCAATAACACCGAATACACATCTCACACTAAACCATTTTTTTTTTTTTTTTTTTTTTTTTAATTAATGTATCAAACTGGTTTAAAGCTAACAAACTTTTAATTAATGTATCCAAAACTAACTATATTCACTTTACAAAGAAAAAACATGACACACCGTCAACAAAAATCATGATTGACAACACATCCATCCACCCCGTAGATCATACAAAATTTCTAGGTGTAATAATTGATCAAAATTTTGAAATCTTTCCTGGAAATATCACATTTCAAAAATTACAAATCAAATTTCTAAGAACATCGGCATCCTTAGAAAATTCCGCAACACCCTTCCAAAACACATTTTATTTTCACTATACAACACATTAATACTGCCGTACATATCTTACAGTAACATAGCTTGGGCAATTACTGACATAACGCTTGATGACAACTATTGCCCATGGTCTTCTCCAAATTCGAGTAAATTGGACAATATATTCAAACTCCAAAAACGAGCCATGCGTATCATCAATAACACCGAATACACATCTCACACTAAACCATTTTTGATTTAAACAAACTACAAACAGCAGTTTTCATGTATCGCTACAACTCAAACACCCTTCCAAACTCATTTTCAAAATATTTCTCCAAACACATTGACATACATAGATACAACACTAGAAATGCATGCAAATACATCACAACTAAACCCTCATCAAATCTAATTAAATACTCTGTTAAATACACTGGCCCCAAAATATGGAATGCACTTAGGGACAGCATCATAAGCTCAAAAACCACTAGTGCCTTTAAACTTAATCTAAAACATGAATTGATTAATAAATATTCAAATTAGTTATATTTGTTATAAAACCTTTATCCTTTCAATTTCTAGTTCATCACTCGATAATTGCAATACCTTCACATCCTTGCATTCGTCATTTCTTGTTTGGCTCACTATGATCAATATGTTCTTTTGCCCCAATTCTTGTTAAAATAATTGTCAATGTCCTCGTCTTTTCTTGTCCTGTTTTGTTTGTCTTGTCTTGTTTTGTTTGTCTTGTCTTGTCTAATCTTGTCCCATCCTCCCTAGTAATCCAATATTAATTGTAAACTCTGTATAGTGTAAGGTGGGGCCATGCTCAAAGTCCATCTGACTTATTATGGCCTCTCCTGCATTTTCATTTAATATCTTTACTAAATTCTGTTTAAAAAAAATCACCATTTATCTCTTTATATTTCTGTAATGAATTTTATCATTATGTATAAATGTATTGACTGAATGAAGATGCTAATAAAACTTATTTGAATTGAATTGAATTGAAAAAGAGGACGGGTATTTTGTTACCCAACACGAATCGTGGAGGTAATAACACCTGGCTATAACAATGGCTCCGCATACCGGGCCCATTGTAATATCTTTAACTCATGGTTTGCTGAAGTCCATATCCATTGGTCACTGATATTGGGACAAAGAAATTGAGGTGACATTTTATTATTTATTCAAGAAAATGTGCCACTTTTATGTGCGGGAACAGATAGTTATATGATTTTAATAATTTATTCGAAATTTACACTTGGTTTCCCCCTAGCCCTCTGATGGGGACAACAGAATTTGTTATGCAGCTGGTTATTTGGTCTACGCCCCAAAGTCTATATGGGGAGTAGTCCTACGTAGGTCTACCTTGAATTTGGTTCCCTTCCTTTGACTTAACTTGTACTATTACAAGACCTTTTTATCGGGTGGAATTAAATAAAACATGACCTGTTACTGTTTCTTTTTAAACATTTTCACTCTAGGTAGATGGGAACACCGACAAAAATACAGCTGTTAAGAATAAATACCAGACACCAATGATAGCTCTGGCCATACGAATTATCCCCTTATATTACCATGGTTCGATAAGTATGCGATTTGATCTTCTTGGCCAAGAAGGTAAAAAACAAACATTCATTTGCTATGTCTATGATAAAAAATAATAGTATGTTATCTATATAATTCTCCAGGAAGTTCATCAAAT
The DNA here is from genome assembly GCA_023653785.1 of Ophioderma brevispina. Classification (NCBI taxonomy): domain Eukaryota; kingdom Metazoa; phylum Echinodermata; class Ophiuroidea; order Amphilepidida; family Ophiodermatidae; genus Ophioderma; species Ophioderma brevispina. The sequence goes on along the minus strand of JAMKCH010085710.1, from coordinate 15,448 downwards.
CATAGTGACACGTTATTGCCTTACTGGAGTGAAAGACTCAATGCTTCAATGTTCATAATTATTATTTTATCAATGCATACCAACCAAACAATTTATGATATTACATGTTTCATCTTTATCTTTTCTACAAATTGTATGACTTTTTTTCTTCAGACCCGTGTAAAGCTGACCCGTGTGATCATTGGAATGCTTGTAATATGACAAGTGGTACTAAACATGGTTACTGTTGCTATCCTGGCGAAGTGAACTGCAACATTTCAGACCACGATCACGACAGAGATGTTCAAGCCTTGGCGACAAATTGTCCGAGAGCAGCGAATTATGTATATAATGGCTTATTCACTTTTTTTCAATTGTTATCAAAAGGAGTATTATAGGTCGATTTCAATCAAACCTGATTGTTAGTTTGAAATCATAGAGAAATACAAACGTCCCTAAAAAACTTAAAAAGTACCCGTCACTTGATTAATTTTAAAAGATAATAAAATGCTATAAGGTAATTACATGTTACTTGCATTACATGGCAAATGTAAAATACGGCTGAACAATGTGTTTGCTGATTTATTCCTCGACATATCGCAGCTGACTCCGTAAAGAGACGAATCGACATTTTTGGCGAAATTGAGATTTTTGCATATCATAATTTTATTGTATATCACAAGCACTTTTCATAAGTGAAAATAATCTTCCGATCTAAAGATATACAATTTTTGTTTTGGCGAATCACACTCATATAGGGAAAAATATTTTGCAAAGAGGCGAATCTACATTCAACAACAGAAGGCGCTATTTTTAATATTTTTTAAAAGTTCTATACAGGCTCTTCAAATTTGCATTAATTTGAAGCTACAGTTTGCTTTAACAGTGTTAGCTTTTCATTTTGCCAGTCAATTTCTTAACACTTAAGTGTATGTGGGGTCCACGTGGACCCAAGAATTTGTTCTTCGCGCACTATGTTTTAACGCTAAATTATTTTGCCCAAGATTTTTACGTAATTGTCTAAATGTTAATTAGCATAAATAAGCATGTCGGTGGCACTTTTAAAAACTTGTTTTGCCCCTTAACACTTAAGTGCCCAAGCTAAAAAAAAACTTCCGTTAGTGCCCAAGGGAGGGTTCCATTTTTGGCATTTGACGAAGCAAACCGTTGCCACGTTCCGTACAAAAGTAAGGTTATTAGAGGGTATTTCATCCCCTATGGCCAAAATGTTGCTCAATAATGCTTACAAAATCCCAGAGCCCACTCAAAGACTTTTTTATGTATTTCTCTATTTTCAAATATTTTGGTCCTCGATTGAAATCGGGTCACGAGACTTTATCTCCCAACATAACAGTTCTCGTTTAAAATCTTTCCTGGATATCATTAATAAACCCATCCCATTTAAGCAGCTGAGAAACCAAATGAGCAAACTTGCTATTTGTTTTTTTTTAATGCCAAAGAGGAAAACACCCGGGATAAGTGCAATCTCCTACACACTTTAAAATACGGGGTCAAATATGCACTGACTAAAAATAGAATAACCCCATTTGAGTTAAAACAACTAATTGTTTAAATATCACCACGAAAAGAGTCATTTTAACTCAATTGGAGTTATTTTATTTTTAGTCGGTACACATTTGAATCCGTATTTTTAAGTGTGTTTTACAAGTTAGCTAGTTTTTACCTGAGCAATCTCCAGCCCTATTTTTATGTCCTGGTGTACCCTTCCATCAATTTTATTTATATCTATTTAAAAATGTATGCAATAATTGTAATTTTTATGCATGTCCTTTAATATGGCTTGTCCTGGGCTATAATAAGTTTTTTAATGTTAACTTATATTTCATTTATTGAACCATGTTTGATATTTTAATAAAGTGATGATAAAACAAAAAAAGCTAATCAGCCTATCAGTGACCTGCATTCCCCGAAATATCTCTGTACTTGTATATGTGCGCTCAGCTGCATTATGGCGAGAATAGTTAATATTGTGCTTGTCTACCTGGAGTCTAGAGAACTAACATATTAAAATTACATAAACATTCATCAATAATCGTCACGGTACTATTATTATTAAACCCAAGGAAATCGCATCTATAATTTCCGATCCACCTTCACTATTTTGCGACATACTCGAAAACATTTTGCGGCAATAATTCACCTTCTAGGAGCAGAATATCATAGAGTCCTTATTTAAGGAGTTCGTTCATGCCCGCCTACATCTAAGGTTTGGCATCTTTGGTAGTTAGTATGGACCCGCTATATCAATACTGGTAGTTAGTGGTCTCTAATTGTGGTGTCAGTTTTTCAATTAGGGTCAATTTAAGGTTACACAGGGGTCAAACTTTTAAACTACTCCAAACATGTTGAAATATTTGCCATATGGAAATTGCACCATTATGCTACCCTTAACGGTATTAGTATAGCGTAAGTACTCTAGCTCCCCCAGTTTTGTGCAATTGGACCTAGGGTGGACATACACAACCATTAATCATCATTGAGCCACCTAAGTCTGCTTGGTGTATAAGACCTGGATGAAAGAAATCAATCAAGCCTATGCGGAATAAAGCATAAACCCCATTATAATTTAGAATGCTAGGGAGAATCATGCATTACCAACATAATTATTTCCTAGGTCCATTTGCACACTACATGGGAGAGGTTCATACCTTCAGCATTAGGCGTGTATTCTGAATGTTGAATTTTAATTGTTTTATTTATTAAAGGGCACAGTTGTGGTATTGATGAAAAGTCTACAACGTCGTCGATATCTCCGGATACTTCTATGCTGATGGTAACAACCACAGAAGCTGACACGACTAATGGTATTTCCATTTCAATGTTTTCATTAATATTAAAAGTTGTGTTATTGCTTGCCTCCTTCAGTTATACGAGGTCAAATGCTATCGAAAAGGTTTAATTTTAGGCTTATTGTGTGAAAATATTTAAAGGGTGTATCACAAATAACCTTGAAGGGTGAGTTAAAGGCTGACTCAGATTTTCCGATGAGTCATCGGAAATATAATCCAAAACATTATCATGTTTTGGATCCGATATTTTCACACAATTGGACTCAAGTCTGGTTTAAATCGGACTTAACCTTTTCGAACAAGACATGAAAACGAAAACCTAACCAAACTGGAACACACACACATAAAAATCATCGCACTCAATTTTCAAACAAATCGTGTTTTTTGCATATACGTAATGCTTGTCCATATACTAATCACGAAAACTCCCATTCATCTCAAACTTTGAAATTAAGCATTTAGGTGACTACCTTTAGTTCAAGATGACTATTTTTAATTACTACACAAAAAAATATATTTCGAGATCTCTGAGTCAGACTTTAAGTGAGGGGTTTCCGGGACAAGTGGTCAAAGTCCATGTAATGTTCATTAAGAATCACTGTTTAAACTATGCTTAACATGTTCTTTCTTCGACACAAAATGTGTTTTTTTCACCAAAATTGTTCTTTTCTTTTCTATGGTTCTTATTCGGGAGGAAATATGAGCACGGGGCTGAAATGGAGTACAGGTATTTTTATTGATAGATTTTATATTATTAAGACCGAATCCAATATTGCGGAGTGGCATTTGTTGTAATCCAATATGGCCGCCACTACCCTATCCAAAATTTGTACTCTATAGCTAGGTTTTTGATCAACATTACCATTACCATTAAATGTGGTGCGGTTGGATCAGCGTTCGCCTCATATAAGCATAAGGTGTGGGTTCGAGCCCCGCTGTCGCCAATGTGTTGTGGATCTGGGCAAGGCACTTTACCTCTCTTGTCTCTCTCCACCCAGGAGTATAAATGGGAACCGGCATATACTGGTAATGTAGAACAGACTCGCTGGCGAACCCCCACAGTCACATTATGTATGATGGAGTCTGGCCCAAACCTGAGATGAATATACCAACCGTTGCTATATTCATCTCAGGCCCAAACGACAAAGTGATGGACACTCCGCCTATGGGCACACCATTTACATTTTACCATTAATAGTCCAATAATTGTATGATTTGACCCCACACAAATTGCAACAGAAACAATTTGGTGTTAATATACTCTGAAATAGTCCAAAAATAATATATTAAAAGTCTACCAAAATCAACCTAGTGGAACATGTATAAATAAGGGGGCAACGTTTGTACAGGGGTAAAAATTAGAATTGTTCGAATTGATTTAAATGATATACCAATTCATTGGGCTACTCCTAAGTTAAAAAAGGATAATAAGTATGCCTGCTTATGGTCTCGCGTTATAGTTTTAGTAGGGCAATTGCTGACATACCATTCATAAGGTCATCCTGGGGTAAAATTCGATCAGAATGGTTCCCGATTTTTGATCGGACTGGTTGTAAACTGTTAAATTTGTCCCACTAGATAAGTAAATGTAAATAGATTCTTTGTTTGGACTTTCTATATAAGAATTACAGAGCTATGACTAGTGACCTCCCATAGACCCTGTAGCCCCCGGTCACATTTTGCGTTCCATTATGTAACGAATATTATAGATGGTGCACCAGTATATTTTCGGGTTCTGTACCTTAGACGAACAATTTGACACCATTTTTATAACGAACGGATATATCTGAAAATTTACCCCCATTGTGACCTTGAACCTATTTTGACTCATAACTATTGAACTACAACCTGCAGATATGGCAAACTATACCTTTTTTTTAATCCTGGAAATGTACGAACACGTTGGCATACTTTTCGACGCGTTTTGATACTTTTCATATTTTGACCCCTGTATAAACCTTACCCCCTTAAAAATATATGTTGCCACTCCTTGATTTTAGTAGACTTTTGATATGTTGTTTTTAAAGGATTTCAAGAATTCGTTGGAATTGATTCTGTTGCATTAGTGTTGGGTTAAGGCAGCATTCATTCTATTTTGACTGGCCTATAAAATCAATATTGCAGCTCCGGAATCAATAGAGCTCTAAATCACTAAATTTACCATAACTCATCAAATATTTGTGATAGAGACAAAATTCTGGGCACTGTCTGTTGTAGAAACTCATATCTGATATTTCTGGTGTGTTACTCAATGACGTATAAATAGAATCTAGACTGCTAACGGCTTTATTTTGTTAGTCGTGATGACCCTATCATAGCTGATTTTACAACAACCCTTCCAAACTATGATTTTCACTATGTACCACGAACCGGAAGAAGAGGTGGTGGGGTGTGTATCTGCCTTCGAAAATCCTTCAAGGTTCGTGTGGCTGATGTGAAATCATTTGAATCTTTTGAATACATGGACCTCGCATCACGTTCTCAAAGACCTCTTCGTTTGATCATAATTTACCGGCCACAAACCACTAAAGGAAAACAACGCACTGCACCCATATTTTTCCATGAGTTTTCTTCATTCTTTGAGGGAATTGCAACAGCACCTGAACATCTTCTACTTGCTGGTGACTTTAACTTTCATATGGACAACCTTCGTGACAGAGATGCTGCAAAATTTGCTGATTCCATCGATTCCGCTGGACCAGTTCAACATATCTTTGGACCTACCCATGTTAAAGGTCATACTCTGGATCTTATCTCACACTACTGATAACTTTGTTTCAAATGTATCTAGTACAATACCATATGATCACGCTGCGATCTCGTGTGCTTTAAATGTTATTCGTCCCGAGCCTGTTAAAATGAAGATAACTATGCGCAAATTTCATGATATTGATCTTAATGCTTTTCAATCTGATATTTTGAATTCATAACTTTACACCTCACCTACATCTGATCTTGACTTGCAATATGATTCTGTACTTAAAGGCCGACTCAGAGATTTCCCGGGGAGGGCGCCCTCAATTTTCAAACAAATTGTGTTTTTTGCATATACATAATGCTTGTCCTTATAATAATCACTGTATAAAATAACTAAGCTCAAATCGAAGTCCTTCATATAGAAAATCGCAACTTTGTTTAAATATTCCGGATCCGGAAATTTTGTTATACACGGTATCCTATGCACTGTTATACTGTACATAGATGTGTACTGCATGAAAACGAAAAATTCGATTCATCTCTAACTTTGGAATTGAGCATTTTAGGTGAGTATCTTTAGTTCTAGTTGACTATTTTTAATTGCTACACAAAAAATAGATATTTCGAAATCTCTGAGTCAGACTTTAATGATCTTAAGGGCAAGCATGCTCCATTCATATCTCGTACTGCAAGATGCCGTCCAAATGCACCTTGGTACAACGACAATGTAAGAGAAATGAAAAATGAATTGCGTAGACTTGAAAGGTGCTGGATCTCTTCCAAACTTGAAATTGACAAACAAATCTTTAAATAATACGGCAAAAAGTATAACCTTGCAATCAAACAGGCCAAGCAAATCTATCATCAAAAACAATTTGCTGACTGTGATTTCAAACATCTGTTTCAAAAAATTAATAAACTGCGTACGCCAAATATGTCAAAGTCTCTTCCATCTGCTACCTCAGATGATGCTCTCGCTAATCGATTTTCTCTATTTTTCAATGACAAGATTCAACAGATCATATATAATCTTGTCAACTCAGCTAATATGGTCTCTTCATTATATTTTTCTGAAGGCGACCAATGTGTGTCACGCCACTAATACACCCTGCTATAGTACTGAAACTGCCTTACTCCGTGTGTACAATGATCTCTTACTTGCACTTGATGATTGAAATGAAGCTGTTCTGATTCTCCTCGATTATTCTGCGGCTTTTGACACTATTAATCACGACATTTTTCTTCAACGTCTTGCCAACAGATACGGAATTACTGGCTCTGCTTTAAACTGGTTTACGCCATATTTCAAAGATCGTTCCCAATCCATCGTCATTAACGAAAGATTAGTACATAACCAATTTTATAAGTACCTTAGTGAACAGAATTTATTATCAAATGAACAGTCTGGCTTCAGGCCCAAGCATTCAACACTTACTACCCTTCTTGAGGTCTCTGACCTACATTTTTAACAACATAGATGCAGGCCATCTTGTAGGAGCAGTATTTCTTGACCTCAAGAAGGCTTTTGATACTGTATGCCATGCAATTCTTCTTAGTAAAATTAGTAGTGCTGGACTAATGGGCTTGGAACTAGACTGGTTCAAATCATATCTTTCTAACAGAAAACAAGTAACAAAAATAGGTGACACTTTCTCAGAAATGGATGATGTGAAATTTGGAGTTCCACAAGGATCAATCCTTGGCCCTCTTCTATTCACTTTGTACATTGACAGTCTTCCAGCATGTGTTAATCATTGTAAAATCAATCTATATGCTGATGAAACTGCTTTGTTTTATGCAGGTAAATCTGTGGATGAAATTAATACTCGACTCAACACAGACCTGACAAACATTGCAACGTGGATGGAGGAGGGCAAATTGACCCTAAATACATCTAAAACAAAGGCTATTCTTTTTGGAACCAATCAAAAACTTGCTAAAACCCCAACACTAAGTTTATGCATCAAAAACACCCCATTAGAAACTGTTCAAAATTTCAAATATCTTGGGCTTCATTTTGATCCAACATTGTCATGGAATTGCCATATCAATCATATTACAACTTCAACTTCAAAATATATTGGTCTTTTCCACAGAATCAAGAAAAACCTTCAGTTGAAAGCCTTACTATCCTTCATAAATCCTTGGTGTTGCCAAAGCTTGATTATTGTGATGCCGTTTGGGGTAACTGCAATAAGACTCTGCATGATCAGATTGAACGCCTACAAATTCGATCGGCCAGGGCTATATTACGGGTTCCTGTGAAAACAAGATCAAGCTATCTACGTGATAAAATGGGATGGGAACCCTTAGTAAAGCGAAGGCAATACCATATTGCCCTCGCTGTCTACAAATGTATAGCAGGGCTGGCCCCTGCCAATTTGTGCAATAAATTTACACTTGTCAGGAATTCCCATTCCATAGGAACCCGTTCTAGCACTTACGGTAAAATCAAATTAATAAGCCGGCCCTCGAATTTGGTAGGCGTTCTTTCCAGTATAGGGGGGCTACAAATTGGAATAACCTACCCAAATCAATGTTACTCCCAATACCAATCTCTGTTACAGACTTCAAAACAAAATACCATCACAATAAATCATAGCCTTTTAATTTTCATGTGTGTATTATGTGAAATTAATCATTATTAAGTAAATATTGAGTAATTTAATCCTTTGAATTTGATATGTTATTTTAATTTGAATGATTTTGTATATTTTCTGTGTATGTTCATTAATTTGTATTTAAAAAAATGTATTTTTAGAATGATAATCCTGGTGATTTTGTATGATATAATTGTATAAGTTTGTTGCATAACTGCATTTTAAAGATTGTAATTTAAGTTGCAATATTTGTGTATTTTTTAATAATGTAATTTAAGAAGTTTTAATATTGTAATGATTTTATGTTGCTGGGCCATATGGAAGAACAGAGGAATACTTAAGTTTTCCTCTGAATATGGACCCAGGGTAAAGAATAAATAAACAAACAATAAACAAACTCTATCTCTGAACCACACACGCCCCTTGAAGGGGTTCCACAAGGATCGGTTGTTGGACCACTATCATTCACTGTGTACACTTCTCCTCTTGAGGACATAATTGCTTCCTATGGTTTTGGGAGCATGATATATGCTGATGACACCCAAGTTTATGTCATCTTGAAACACAATGATCGTGCCACTCTAATTCCCACACTTTAACAATGTATCGCACACATCAAGGCTTGGTCCTCAGCTAATGATTTGAAGCTGAATGAAGATAAAACCGAGGTTCTTCACATCACATCTAAGTTCAGAAAACTTCACCTCTATCTTCTGTTAATATTGCCAATGTTCCTATTCAGCCTGTTGACTCTGCCCGCAACTTGGGTGTCATAGTCGCTAACGATATCAGCATGAATGTTTACATCAATAATATTTGTCGTTCTGCCTCTTATGCTCTCTACAAAATTGGTCGTATCAAGAATAATCTAGATGAAAAATTGACTGAAACTTAGTTCATGCATTTGTTACTTGCCATCTTGATCAGTGTAATAGTCTACTCTATGGTCTTCCTGATTCGCAAATTGCCAAGCTTCAACGAATTCAAAATTCAGCTGCCAGACTTATCACTCGCTCACGCTCTTGCGATCATATCACTCCTGTGCTTCGCCGACTTCACTGGCTTCCAGTGAAGTATCGTGTTATATACAAAGTTCTTCTTTTGACTTACAAAATGTCTTCATGGACTTGCTCCAGATTACCTAGGTGACTTGATCAAAGTATATAAGCCATCTCGCAATCTTCGCTCCTCCTCCAAGCTCAACCTCGTCTCTCCATCAGTTTCTACCATTACTTATGGTCGTCGTTCTTTTCACCATGCTTCTCCAGAACTTTGGAACAATTTGCCCTCATCATATCAGAGAATCTCAGACTCATCAAACTCATCTGTTTACTATAGCATTTGGTGATACATGTACATGTACTTGATTATTTCACGCCTGTTCTCAATTATTATTATTATTAGTCAATTTGCTGAAAGAAATAGACGGTTTTCCAGTCGTTTCTGAAATTGCCCAGTTAGTATGTTTCCCACCCAGATTGCCCAGGAATCGGAATAGCACTCACCGTGAAGATATGAGTTAGAGTCCACAAAGCTGACAATGAATCTTTACATGTTTCCCAAAAAAATCTGTTGTGAAATCGTTCGTTCACGTAGGCGATCAGCATAAAACTGCAGTTCAAATACCATTTACGTGAAAATAATTTTACAGAAATGTAGAAAGATACCAAAGGAACAAAAATATTTGAGGCACTCATGTAGAAATTTTACGGCAAAACGTGGAATTTTCCGGGGGAATTTTCGATCTCCTGCAGTCAATTTATCGCCATTTTAAATCACAGTTTCACTGCGCATGCGCATTTAGGCTTTAAAAAATAAGCAAGGGGAGCAGGCCATGAAATCCGTAATTTAAAAATCGAGATGTCTTAAGGTATCGCTCTCAATTTAGATTTCCAGGCGCGTGCGTATTTTGCGTAGAGTATAATATTTCACCCAACCTTATTCTATTGTTAAAAACGACTGAAATTCCTGTCCATTTCCACCACCCGCGCTGCCCAATCCTTGTAGCTGGTTTCCAATATAGGCTTACGATGAGAATCTTGATCCGCAGGCTTGGTTTAACATGCTTACAAATGAAGTTGGCAGCAAATATTTTAAGATATTTAAAGCTACAATTTGTCATATTCTCAAAATACTGGGATTATGTTGGCCGCCATCGTGAAATTTAAGCATGTTGTCCAAACAAAAATACCAGATACGAATTTGTAATGTTCAAAGACATGTTCAAGCTTTAAGTGAGGGTGAGAGCCTTTAAACTCATAAACTCTCTGTTGATGCTCCCAGAATATCAATCAAATTCTTATCCCACAATTTCTTATTTAAGTTTATTTTACAAAATATCCCTCCTTTCCAGAGGTCATCTTGGACGCTTAAATTTTAACATGGTTAAAGCTACTATCAGCGATTTCTTCAAATGTATAAGCAAATCGCGCCTTCTTGTCATCAAAGTCCATTTTGTACCCCTGTAAGTTGCTAAGATGAACAAGCCGTATTGGTCAAGAAATTACGATGTTTTATGCATTGCTTACTAAAAAAAGTCGGGATCCGACTTTTTCAGGAATAGAATAGTCGTAAATGGCATCTTCAAGACCGCTTTAACATGCGTTATAGTAGGGTTATAAATCAGAATCCCATTCTAGAAGTTTGGGGAAGAAGGTTTGAAGATGTTTTTATATAGTTAGAAGGGTGCTGAATCAAAGATTTTGGGTCCAATCTCTGGGAAATGTGTGGAACTTTGTAAAATAAGGGGGTAAAATTTGTACAGGGATAAAATTGAAATCAAGTCAAATTGTGTTTAAATGTACCCCAATGTATTTGTCTCATTATAAGGATTAAAAAAAGGTATAGTTTGTCCAGGTTCCGACCTTTAGTTAAACAGATACACCCCTATTAAAGGGATTAGCAACGATAATGCGAGAGGATCAAAAAAATGTGGAAATGCATGTTTTTAACTTATAAATCAAGGATAAGTGTGTACAATTCAATGTAACTGCTTTAATGGTGAAACAAACCACCAAATTGTGAAAAAACCAAGTATTTGAGGAAATACTGTCTCCCGCAAATAGGCATACAGCGACGGCATCTCAAAATCTGCACTAAACAGCTGATTGCGGTTTACACCAGTACAGAATGAACAAAGATAAATAATGTTTGTGTTTGAAGTCAAACTGTATTGATCATGGTGCACAATATCACGCTGAAAATCTGTGATATTCACCGGTAAAGGTTTTTTTGATCTCAAGTCGGAATTTTGATACGCACGTATAGAAATTACAGAATCAGATTAAAAGTACTGCCTTGCCTTTTGATACACGGATTTCAAGCCAACCACTTGCAGGTTATGTTCGCATATCCATGCCAGTAACAAAAATATTAAAATATGAATTTAGATGATTTTTTTTCGATGTTTCGGTTTAGCAAATCGCTGCTAATCCCTTAAGGTTCAAGGTCATCCTGGGGTAAACGTTACCCAGTGCTCCGATTTCGTTGAAACTGGTGTCAAATGGTTCGTCTTGCCTTATATTACAATGTTTGGCATTTGGTTTCGTAATTCATGGGCAAGATGTAACAATTAAGGATCTACAGGGGTCTATAGGGGTCACCAAAACTTGACCTCAAATTGTATACAGAACTGTCACCCAAAGAATTGAAATTAATTTTCTGCTTCATTATGACAAGAGCAATAATTTGACACCGGTTTCAACAAAATCTGAGCACTGGATTTTTTTGCCCCAGAATGACCTTGAACCTTATCAGGGCTGTAGCCGAGTAACTAAAGGTCGGAACCTATACAAACTATACCTTTTTTTAATCCATATAATGAGACAAATACATTGGTGTACAAAACACAAATTGACCTGATTTCAAATTTACCCCTGTACAAATTTTACCCCCTTATTTTACAAAGTTCCCCACATTTCCCAGAGGTTGGACCCAAAAATTCTGATTCAGCACCCTTCAAACTATATAAAAACATTTTCAAACCTTCTTCCGCAAACTTCTAGAATGGGATTCTCGTTCATAACCCTACTATTAGTGTCTGTTTTTCACAAAGAACAGTATATGACCTAACACTAGCAATTAGAGATAAAATGGGCATTTTTAATTTTGATAACAAATAACTGATTGTGGCTTCAAGTCAACTTCAGGAAGGTAAAACCTCATTTTGTATAGCCTGGCAAAAGTTCCTATCTATAATGAAATTGCAGTGGCAATGTTCGAGAAACAACGGCTGCCTAATCCCAGTCCTATTCAGGAGGACACACCCTTCAAGGTGGTATATGAGAAAATTAATCACCAGATACTACATTACTTTCAGTTTTTTGTCAGATTATGGGCAAAACGATTTCGTTAGACGAACAGTTTTATACCCAAGATGGCTGCATCAACCAAATGATCCAATTTTGTTTTATTGTTATTGGATTCCCTGAAATTGAAAGCATAAACCATAGACGTTAGAATCATGCCACTTGGGTCGCAGAGGCCGAGATATAGGAACAAGTAATTTCAAATAGATGTATTTTGGAAAATGGAAAAAGTCTCAACTTGTATCCCAACTTGTCTCCCACACAAAATGATAGCACTTGTTAAGAATGTGTTTGTGTGCGTGTGCGGGGGGTATGGGAAGGGATTGGAATGTGTGCCATGTGACTTGATCACAAAATTGCAATGTGGTACATTGGATTTCACTGGTGATTGAATTATTATTAAACCCTTCCAATAAATTCCTCATGTTTAAAAACCTGGATATAGAGGTAACATTATGTCTCTATCACATTGGTCTTAAAAGAGTTACGGTCATTGTAATTATTCCCGGGACATACTGGATTTTTGGGCAGCCATATTGGATTTTTGTGTCAATGAAATGAGTAAATAGCATCACTAACCCTTCCAGTAGATACCTCGTGCTCAAAAGCTTTGGAGTTACACATTTTGTAACCCTTCGGGCTGTGTGCACATTTTTGTACCTGACTATCTTGGGAGTGTTACTATATGGGATGGTTATAGTACAAAAAGGTCAATCTTGTGAGAATATAATGTCACTGTGTGAACATACTTTTAAATTCTTTTCATGAATATTTGCCAAAGTTCCTCAAAATGATACTTTGCGAGTCATCCTCGTCATTTGTGCGTCCTTGAATGTAACTTACCACTGCTTACAGTGGCGGATCCATGATTTTTGGAACGAGGGGGCGTGGAATTGGCTGCCAATAACACAGCTACAATGGCACCGCAGTGCCGGGTGGTGGGTGCGGGAGGGGTGTCCCCTCCTACGCTGTGGGGGGGGGTGCTGCGGGGGTACCCCTTCCCGAATTGAGCGTCGAAAAACTAAACTTGGATTATCAATTGGAAATGCAAGTTCTTTCTTGAGAATCTTGGATTATCGAATGAAAATCTTGGATTATCGACCGAAAAACCTAAATTTTGGTCGAGAAACCAAGATTTTCGAACTTTTTGGACATCGAGTGTTCCATATTCTCTAAATGTAAACGAGTAAAAATTTCACTTGCCAAAAGAGTGAAACTCTTGTAAACCACTCCAAAATGAGTGGTTTGTACTTAAAAAGAGCGAATTTCGACTCAAAAAGAGTAAAATTAACTCAAAAAAAAAGTGGATTTCCACTTGTTTTGGTGTTGTCCTTCGTTCAATCCTCAAACGAGTAAAAATCCATTCTTTTAGAGTACTTTCATTCTATTCAGTGGAAATCGCTCATTGGAGTGGTTTACAAGAGTTTCCACTCTTTAGGGGAGTGACATTTCACTCGTACATTAATACACGTGACAACATTACATAGCCGACTTATTTGAAGAAAACCATTTCCGGCTCGTTTCATATAAGTTAAGATTTTAAGATAAAAGGAAAAAACAGGAGTAATTCTTCTAAAGTGATCAAACGTTTAAGCCAATTAAAGGAAGAGATTTCAAAGAATTTGTATGATGAGCTTGAAGTTAAATCACAGTTCCTTTTAATACCAAGGTTCCATTTCTTAATTTTACTACAAATCCTCTTAATGAAGTGTTAGAGACTAAGAAGAATGATTCTTAACTTCACTTAAGATTAATCTTACTTTTGTGATACAGGGCCCTGGACTGCTCAATACCGATGCCGATTGGCCTTTATTTTTTTTAAATCAGGAGCAGTTTTTTGTTTCCTGATGTACAGCATGAAAAAGTGGGTTTGAAAAAAAAATGAAAATGGTTTTATATTAATGGTACATTATGGTCCGGCAGAACGCTGGGCCTCTCGCCCGACATATGAACTGCATAATGAGATAGAGCTCCTTAAAATAAGCTTTATAGAAAATAAATATTTAAATAAAATATGGCGTAAGATTGTTCATTACTAAAAAAACACAGAAACTGTTGTCTACGTCAAAAGCTTTCAAAGACAATAAAAAGCTCAGAAATCCGTTATTTAAGCATAAAAGCAAGATGGTATAAAAACTCGATGATTTAAGCTGTATCTTTGTCAAGACAAATAATAGAAAATACAGAAGAGAAATGGTCAATAAGCCGGTAGAATCGATGAATTAGCAATGCAGATACAATTGTAGCATCCTCTTACAAAATCCGCACATGCCCAATAAGGAATAACTGTTAACTTTTGATAGACAGTTTTAAGGGGGAATATGGGGTGGAGGGCTAAAACAATGAATATTTAAATTTAAAATAGGAGAAAATTACCTTTCTTTTGCTTTTGTTTGGCAACATACGGAGCTTCCGTCCAAAAAGTTATGGTCGGTAAATGTCGCCTTGCGACTGAATGTCGTTTTTAATTTTCTTATGTATTTTAGTTTCCTCAAGCTGCGATATTATTTTTTTACGCTAAAAATTTATATCTCAAAAAGTAATTAAGCGTTTGACTCTAATTTTCACAACTATTCATGAAAATTCAAGATGCTACTTTGTAATTGATATAATTTTAAAATACATTTATAAAATATAATAACAAATAAAAAACAGTGTTTCTAGACAAAAATTCCATGTCAGAAGTAAATTTTAACGATATGTCTTCGCTGCGCGCAGGCTTCTAAAAAACCTTAATCTTAGAATGATGGATAAAATTTTTAAAATTCATGATTTTTAATTTTTTTAGTGTGAGGCCCCTAGATCAAGTTCCCCGTAGCTGGACAAGTCATAGCCCGGGGCGGGGCGGAGCCCCGGGCTATGAGATTAGACTATAGATAGCGGGGTTTTTCCTCCACACAAACCTGTCGGAAACAATCAGTCTAAAGTACTCAACTTACCGGCCTCTTTTGGGTACCTGCCGACTCCGCGTATGTTATGGATCACGAATATCTAATTTTTCGAGTAATAAAGCAACCTTTTTCTCGAACACCTCATTAACATAATCTGTGAGTGT
>JAMKCH010085709.1:0-44041 GCA_023653785.1 Ophioderma brevispina | reverse complement strand
AACAACTTTCAACTGGATCAACTGGAAGTGCGATTTTGACATGCGAGAATTATGTGTCTTATGTGTTTTAAATCTCAAGTTACCTTTGTAGTCGCGCTCCAAAAATTGGTTTGAACGGGGTTGACTCTCAGAATCAATCCAAAAAGATGAAAAATCAGTTCAGAATCGTCTGTTGAAAATAAGAACAAAGTGGATATTCGCATTATCGTAATGCTACATTAGACGCAGCTCGTCCACTTCTTCGCATACGGGATGTGGTAATGCACTTGCTCGCGACTTCGTTTTTCGGCCTAAAATCAATCGGCTTTCTTAAATAAATCATTCCGCCACAAATAGGATGGTTATTTTTCAATATATTTAATCTGATTTCCAATAATGTATACGTATGCGATTAGATCGGGTTGAAACATTCATTCGCGTTACGTTAATACGAATTAGATGGGCTTGCAAGCTTATTCGCATTATTGTTAATGCGAATTAGATGCAACTTGTTTACTATTCCACATATCGGACACTCGCAAATCCCGAATGCCAGGTTCGTACTCTCGTGACCTTTCGTGCAGTGGCGCGGTATTTACCGGGAGGATTTATTGAGTCCCACTCAAAATATTGGGTGCCTATCCATTTGACACCATCTAGATGGCCAAAAAAAAATCTAATTTTTTCTTCTCTAATAATCTTTCTTTTTTTTTTATTACCTGTACTTCGGTCTGGGGGTTGCGAAGCAAAACATACAGATTGCCCGTCCACCAAACCCTTCTACTCGCAAGCTTAAACTATTACATCTAGATATCATTGTCATGGAAAAATAAAAATAGTTTGCCAAATCCCAACAGAAAGCATACAGCCAAGTATCATGTGTCAGACAATGAATCTGTTAAGGATGGGAACACTATGAACCAGATATGGGAACAGACCAGATCATGAGCCAGAAGGCAAAATGACACGCAGTGCTTGGCCAGCACACAACTATCGAGATTGGGCGAGCAAGGAAAGAAATGATTGAAGATGCGGTTGCGGAGAAAGTTTGGCCACAGGATTTTTAAGCCTCTAGAAAAAAAAACACACAAACACAAAGAACAAGACAAATACAGAGAAGCCACAAAGACAACTCAAACAACCCACCCACGCCCACATCACCACACATAAAAAGCTCAAATAAAAGACGTTCATGAAGCCTCAAATCCCAAATTTTATACAAGACAAATAAGAAAATCAATACAAGGATCAAGGGTCCACTTGAAATGTTTATTAATTTCCCATTGTTTTCACGCAATTTGTATACGTGTTCCTTTTAATTTTGACCAACATTCAAAAGGCAGTAAATTGAGTTCAGTTCCTTGAAACCTACACCTGGGATTTAAAAATTCAAGCAAAGAAAAGAAAAGAAAATGCAGACTATTCATGTTCGAAGTGTCAGAACGCCAAACAATAAAATCTGCTATAGGTGCTAACTTTTGCCATATTGCTCCATTTTCTCTCAAACAATGCATAATTCAATCATGCTGGCATAGCGACAATTAAGTTTTTTTGGAGTAACTTAGAAGAGATTTCGCCCTAATCCATAACCCCTTACCTTACCCCCTAACCCATAGGACTCTAGGGGGTGTGAGCGCGTTAATTATAAAGTTTATGACCACCGGGGCAAATCTGGAGTTATTATAGTATAATAATTATAATAACTCCATGCCCCCCCCCCCCCCAATTTCATGTGGGTGAGAGAAAGCCAGCCAGAAGGTAATTTGATAGGTCAAAGATAAACGCAATTAAATACTATTAAAATCCATGATTTGTTATGGTGTGATAACTGAGGAGAGACCATTTTTTCTCACATAATACAGTTTGACATAAACCAAGTGTTATTTCTCTTACTAAAAAATAAGACCTTCCATATCATTAAAGGTGCTTTTTGCGATTGTCTAGAGTGTTCTCTACTTGAGATAAGAACCTGGCATTGCGACAACACCCCATTAAAATACTGTGCGGAAACAAAATTGCGTTTTGATGGTAGAAGCAACAATGCGCATTGGAAAGCCATATTCAATACTGTGCTATAATATTGCATGGGGGCATTAATCGGCGTTTTTTGTTTTAATCTTCGGAATGAAATGGATATTGAGGGGGGACTAAAATTTCAGGACGACGATGAGAAACATACGCTTCCATCTGATGTCAAAATCGATAGGGCCTATACTTTTTCCGGGTAAATCAGGGGGGTCCCAAGACGATTGAACACACACTTTAGGGAGGCCCTTAATTATAATGATAAGTTCTTCACCTCGCTCGTATTACGAAACGTCAAACCGCTGTTGACTCTGCTTACACGGGCGTGGGGACCCTGAGACAATTATATTGGATTGGTACAATACAATATACACAAGAAACCGGCGGGCCGTAGTGCATGTTATATTTAAGACAAACCATGAATTGGGTGAAATTCATAGGCCTACTGTGGGAAAAATATTGTCGGGCCCATGTGATATGGAAAATAATTCTCCCATACCAACATCCGGTACCCATATAACGATCAAGGTTGAGCTAAAGACCACAGACATAAACTCTAAACTGCAGAGTGCATCACCATCGCCTTGTCCAAGAAACATGAGTCCCACATTCAGTGTAGTTTAATAGTAATGCAGATTATACCAAGTTTTAAAAGACAACGCCCACTTACCAACTAAAACGTTTTGGTAGCCATTGCTAGTATTATCCTCTTTAAGCGTCTTTATTATTTGCAGCAGGGCTTAATTTAACATTGAAAAACCATATTTTTTTTTTTTTTTTTTTTTTTTTTTTTTTTTTTTTTTTTCTTTTTTTTTTTTTTTTTTTTTTTTATGTTCTATAGTAATTCACGTAAAAGGAAACTATCCAACCTGCGGACGCTCGACCTCGAGCTCGCATGCGCGGCCACTCCTTTTAGAAGTCGGAACGCCAACAGCCGATTT
This sequence comes from Ophioderma brevispina, assembly GCA_023653785.1. Lineage (NCBI taxonomy): Eukaryota > Metazoa > Echinodermata > Ophiuroidea > Amphilepidida > Ophiodermatidae > Ophioderma > Ophioderma brevispina. Next base: position 41,096 of record JAMKCH010085709.1, on the reverse strand, counting down.
GACCGTTAAATGAGTCAATTATCAACGTCACGAACTTCGCCCGGTTGAACTCGCCAACTTTTGGGTACGAAATTGCGACTATCTCCTGCGTAATCTATGAGGTCACTTCTTAATCGATATTAAAAGGTCAGGTTGGCCATTTTAAACGGTTTGTTGCAAAATAATCTAGTTATAGGTATTTTCCTATAAACTATTTGGAAATAAGCTGTTATCGCCAGTGATTACAGCATCGACTCCCGCAGCAACGGCCGTGACGTATGGTGAGTCCGCGTTGACTTCGTTTACCTTACAAACGATGTGGCACGCTGCATATTACCACCACTGGACATATTTTGCTCTTCATGATTTGTTTAGAGACCGATTGAGTAAACGTTTGATTCATAATGGGTTTATGGACATTGATCTGCCCCAAAGCTAAAAATAAAGTGGCCGTAAAGTGCGATCAAAAGTCGGAAAACAGTTCAGTGCTGTCAGTTCCCCCCTTACTTTTACAGTACGGGTATTTTACCATGAAGTTTGTCCTAATTTAAAATATTTTACTCTAAATGGTACTGTTGAGTTTGATTAGATTCATACAAAAAGGAGCGCACGTGATAACACTTAGGGGCGCCAAATGCCCGTAACCCCTGGCACTGATGCCACTGATTGAGATAGATGAAGTGAAGGCACCAGCGGGTGTTAGAAAATCAGAATTGAGCACAGTGTATACCTAATAACAGAGTGGTGTCTGACCTGCTTTTTTTATGCAATATTTGAGAATGATAACATATAGGCACTAATCTTTTGCTGAAAGATGAATTTGGAAATGATATTCCTTTTTTAAGAGTTTGTGTCAAGTTATTTATTAACTTCATATAACAACACATGTTTTTTTTTTAAATTTCACAAAATAAATTGAGTTTGTTAGAAAAACAACACATTTTGCTGATCAACAGTATCCCTTATTAAGAAAACAAAGTTTGTGGCTAACTGTCATTGTTATAGGAACAATGATTATAATTACACAATAAGATCAGAGTAAGGTGTACGATGTCAATAATGTAAAATTTCATGAGCATGATTAAGCACATCCTTAAATATCCCGCTGAAAATTTTAACCTAAAGTAATCTTTGCTTTTTAATAATTCAATATAAAAAGGTCATAAGCTCACAACCTTGTGGTTTATATCAATTTTCTGTTGCCAAAAAAAAATGGTTTCATTGTGCGTTACAAGTTGTTGGTCAACCATCTTTGATTGTCATGAGTGAAGTCGATGCACCTTCAGCTATTTTGGTGAAAGTGAACAGTAACCTTTGTTTTCACCATATTCAAAGGGTTCCCAGCCACTCTTTGTCAGATTTTGGGAAAATTCCAGGAAAATACAGGTCAAACTCGAGGATTTTTTTCATGAATATGTGCACTCCTACAGTCACGGATAGCACTTTTTTAACGCTTATTTTTTATACTTTTACACCAACGGTATAGAGGCATTACCAAGATTAACACTGAAACCATGTTAAAACAAGTGTGGAGGTTAAAAGTTTAAGGCTTATTGGACCTTTTAAAAGATTCTGGATAATAACTTTTAAAAGTCTAAAATCCATTAACACTAATTAATGCCTGTTTTAGCATTATTTTTTTTGTAACCATTGCCTTCTATACCTTGTAATATTAAAGCAACAACAGCACATTTTGAAGAGCGCCCAAACAATTTTTTCCAGATATTTTGAAGATTGTGTGCACAGTTTGCATTTTGTTATTGGGCAGGAACTATACCTGTTAATGGTGGATTGAGCTTAAAATTCTCCGATAATCATTCAACGGATGCTGAAAACAGTCTCCAAGAGAAATAGCAACACTAAAAATCCCAAAAAATCCGTTTTTACTCAGCGTTTGGTAACCGACTCAAAACAAAGCACTATAGCCTTGATCCGTATTGATGGTATCACCAAAAGTTTGAAATGTGCAACAAGTTTGGGGGAGTGGGTGTCAATCACATTTTTTGGCATGTTTAAATTTGGGAAGAATGTTTTCAATATTTAAAATAATTCTTATAAGGGTGCATCACATTCCACCATTGAAAGTGTTCAGGGTGCTGGTGGAAAGTGCTTATGCTGCTACATACAACCAGTTAATCCAGAAGGAGAAGGAGGCCTTTATGGAAAGAATCAAATTTAGGTACAGGAGGAAACCGAAGCTCAGACAGGAAAAGATGCGAGGACGAGGAATGGATCGACAACCAATTCATGGTCCGCACTTGGCTCGCAGGAACGAAACCCAGGCCGCATTGGTTAAGAAGAGTGATGAACCATATCTACTACAACCCGCACCTCAAAAAAAAAGTTTGGAAAATACCACTGCGGCATCATGATCCTTGGGTCATATCAGGCATTCAAAGGCAATGATGTGCATATCCCAGACATGGAAAATAAATGATTCTGATTTCATGAATATACCCCGGCTGGGCCCTTATTGACCATAGGGTCATGGTCACTAGTGACCCACCATGCAATTTAGTAGCCTTTGCGGAACCAAAGTGCATGAGATGCTGCACTATATTCCATAAAGCCTGCTGATTCCCCCTGAAAAGTAGGGTCCACTTTAAAATGGGGGCAATTTCTGTAACCTGACCCAATCTGACACACTTTTCTGACACACAGTTATTAATTCGGAAACTCTTCACGGAAATAAAGCACATTATTCACTTTAAGGTTTCTAAATTCATAAGTGTGTCAGAGGGTCAGGTTACGGAAACTCCGCAACATAAATAGACCCAACCGAGTATTTCCCACACGGTCCAACACCTAGTCGCAGTCCATTGTTGGGGGGGGGCATCGTGACAGGTGTGCAGAGGAGTAATTCATAACATAGGGATCTTTTGGCGAGAGTTTGATGGGGGGGGGGGGAGAGCAGGGGAGGGAATCCCCCACAAATATTTTTCTTCTTGCTAGTCTAGCCTCAACTAAGGAGTGCGTCATAACTTTCGCGAAGCTATTGTGCATGCGTATCTTGCATGCCGACTTTGTACGCTTGTGATTACCACTGCGTTACTGCTGATTTGAACATTTAAGTCTGCGTGAAAGCTATGAACGTCCTCCTTGTTCAGGCGGAAGAAGTATAGACAAATGGGCTTGACAGATACAGTAAAACCAATTGAGCTTACATTTGTGACCACACTAATTGTGCATGCAGTGTAAAAAACACGGGGCCAGTTCAGGGGAGGTTTTTTGTGTCATCTGCAGAATGGCACAGCAGGCACAGAGGAATTACTCTGGCCGTATGTCTGTGTGTGTGTCTGTGGTCAAATGTTAACCCGAAAGATATTGCCTGGGAGTATGAGTTCCGTAGGGCTCCGATTGTTTATTTCGTGGAAGGAGGGGGAGGGTGGGGTGACAAGTGGTGACCACATGTGACCTGCTGACTCATGTGACCTTTGGTTCCCCTCACCAACCTGTGACGGCAGACAACCACTCACGTTATGGGGACCGCAATGTATTTTTTAATCATGGGACTGAGGGAAACATATGGCAAGAGGACCCCCCCACACCCCCATCCAACCCAGGTCCCTTTTCCAGAAAAGAAACCCCAACCTCTGAGATTCGATCCTGTATTTGAATTTTAAAAATACCAACCCCCACCAAAAAAAAATACTCCCCCCCCCCAAAAAAAAAAAAATCTACTTAGTCAAAAAAACAAAATCGAGCTCAATATTATTAGTAATTACACTTTTTTGAATTTTTATAAATCCTTGTGTTTTTGCTGACAAATTTACCCTCAGTTCTATTTCTTTCTGCGCTCATTACCAGTCTGTTTTCCTCACACCCCCGGCCCCCACCACCACAGACACCAGCTCCCTCCATAAATCTAAATGCAGCCACCAGTCCCTGTAATGACGCATGCCCCATTGAAATTTGTATTTAGACTATAATACACCAAAGATTCCAGCGAGATACAGTCACTGAGTCAGGCTTGGATTGCACAAACTGGGGATCTATTCTCCCTAATTAGTTCACGATTAGCTACGATTTGGACCGTTTAATCACATATTTGGTAAAGATCTTTAAATCTTCGCACATGATAATGCTCTGAGTTTTTAGTTTGAAACTAGAGTTTGGAGCTTTTTAGGCCATCGAAAGTGTTTGTTTACGACATTTCAGTAGCCGATCGCGGACAGGAGAATCCCATAGGGAAATCCCATGACGTCATTTAAAATGGATCCTTATCACTGTCCAAAGCCGGATCGTTAAGAAATGAGGTATTAATTAAAATAATAATTAAATGATTTTTAAATCCCTAAGTGCCTCATATACTATTATGATGGACTTCAAAAATCAGTAATTAGAATTTTTATTGCTAGTAAGAGAAACGCTATTCATCCCGACACGAAAGAGGCCACGAGGTCACGCCAGGTTTACGCGCCGTTAGCAACTCACATGGAGTATTGGAACCTGTGGGACTTGTCACTGCTACTTTTTCCGCTGATTTTGGGCATAAACATGTTCCACGAACTATAGTATACCCAACTTAATGCCACTGCAACTTCAGGATCACTAAGAATTACACCAGCTTGTGTCATATTGGCATAAATTATATGGCATGGCCTGAGTTGAGTTTTATAATGATTTTAATTGGAAAATTGTTTCCACATTGAGGTTACTATGCATACCACTGTCGATGAAAATCGCTATTCCTTCATGCCGGGCGACGTGAACTCCTTTTGTGCCTGACTGACATATGTAGGGAAAATATATTATCTTAGGTCGGTAAGTCCTTACATGCTAGACTCCCCGTTTTTTAGATATTTGGCCCTTTTTCTTACTACCGTCCTCGTGCAGACTTGGAATCGGCCAAATTTGAAATTTTGAAGGGCGCCCGCACACCTGATAATTTTGCCGAGGTCACCACTGGCGGTCCGACTATATGATATCTGAAACTTCAAATATATGCTGCCTCTAGGAAGTAATCCCACATGTACATACATACACATACACCCTTACAAGAGTCTACATTGTGGGAGTTTTATTACTGAAAATCTCTTAAAAAGACATCTTTTTAGCGTTTTTTCAGAAAAATACACTTTTTCAAAACTATCTAGGAAGAATTTCCAACCTATATAGTTTTGAGATTTTTCTCTTAAAAGACACTTTTTAGTAGACATTTTTTTACATTTTTTCAGTTTTTTTTTTCATTTTCCTAGTTTTTCCTCCTTTCTAGCCAAGAGGATTGCGCCGCAAGCCTATATAGTTACTAAACTAAAAAAATCCTCTTTTCTACTCTTTTACCCGGACTAAACCTCAATATAGATTACACGTTTATTCCGTTATAGGACCATTCGTAACATATTAACTCTAGTAAAAATACGCCACATGAAGAAAAATACATCCACAATGTCAAAATACTCCCACAATGTCCCTCTTGTATCTTAAAATACTCCAACAATGTATCTCTTGTAAGTAAACACACACCACTCCACACTCATACACACACCCCCCCACACCACACACTCCTCAATGAATTAAAACTAATGGCCAGCTTCTTAGCCCCTCTTTTTTTTTCATCAGCTACAGATGTCATATACACAGGGCCGGCGGAAGCAAAATGAAAGTGGTGCGGCGGGATAATTAGTGTCCGTGTAAGCAATAGTAAGCATCCGCACGTACGGTAAATAACCACAAAACGGAGACGTGCATAGATCCTGGCTTCTATGACATGAGATTTTGGCCCGAAATTATGCCTCAGGACCATATGCTCCAGAACACTTATGGTCCTGGACCATTATGGTTCCCCTCCTGCGCGAAGCGCGGATCCCTTTCAATTTCGCTTTCCAAAAAAAAACAAAAAACATTTTCCCATGCAAAAGTTTGTACAAACAATTTGAAATAATGCTTATAGGTTGATCAACCTGTTTTAAAAATAAAAATATATTGATGTGTTAAGTGTTGCTTGAATTAAGCATAAATGTTCATGTAGAGTTTTCCTATATCAAACTGGTCCGGGGTGGGTTGCTGGGAAAAAGGGGGTGTCCCCTTTTTTCCGCTCGAAGCGCGGAACCTTGCAATATTCGCTTCTAAACACATTTTCCCATGCAAATTGATAGAAACAACTTTATTTATTGTAAGTGCCTTTACATGTGTATATACAGTTTGAGTCAGAAAAGAAATGACCGTATATTGATTAAATTTTATCTTAAAACTAATTGAGCTTGATATAAAAATCTCGCTAAAAATGCCCTGATGCGATACAATCTTGCAAAATAATATGTGTTACAATCCGGGGACTTTTACGAAACTGTACAAACAAAGTTTTCTTTGCACCACTTGTGGTTATGACGTCGTGTAGGCGTCTAGGTCAGAAATACCTTACAAACACTAAGAACGAGCCTGTGCACCAAGTGATCGAATTTATCGAATATAACAGATTTTAATGATTTGTGGTAATTGTTTCAAGAATTTGGTATGTCAACATACATAAATCAAAATTACACAATTACACAATTAGTTAATACTTATTGTCCTCAAGATTTCCAGTAATGTCCACATGAAGCGTTGCAGTTCAACGATGATACAGTGAATGTCCTCACAAGGGCGAAGACTCAAAAATGACAGCATGCAAGTCACGCTTATAAATCCTCATGTAATATTCCATTGGAATTTCTCAGTCCTGAAGATAACTTTTGTCCAGCGTTCAAGACACAAGGTTACATAAGTCCCGCGACGACACTATTCCACACCGTATATCATCCAAGATAATCACCACGATTTCTATCTGTCCACAATTGGAATTCTCTTTTGATTCCCCGCACTTTTTGGCTTCAAAGACGACCGTAGAATAATGACAAGCACTCTGCTCACAATTTAATTAAAATATAATACATCCTGGCACTGTGTGGGCCTCAAATTCTAACCATTATTGTAGATAACCTAGCTATAAAACCATACTGAAATAGCTGTTGCAAATCTGCTGACGGCGAGACTTACTCAAATCTCAAATATATACTGACTTCCACAATATCCCAGTCTAAAAATAGACATTCAACAGCATCATGCATAAAGCATAACCTAAATCACTCACTTTCCATATAGAATTCTGGGAATTCCCTGATCTTACACTGTTTTGATCTCAAAACATAAACAGTTTTCTAAGTTGAAGCATCCTTGGGGAATTCCCACTTCCCTTCTTGTGCATCCTAAACAGGTGCACTTAGCAAACAAACTAGGGGTAATCCCCCTTTTCTCTCGTTTATAGTAAACAAAGTACTTTTCCCGTGAGAAATCTCTGTCTCAATAAAATTTGGAGAAATAATATTTTTAAAAAAGTTTAATCAGAAAAAGGGACCATATAAAACACTTTAAGGCCCTGATATAAATAATATAATAAATATGCTATCTTCATCCGACTTTCATAAGAGTATCATTGAAAGTGCTAACTCTCCTGCGCAAAGAGATAATAAAAAATGTTTATATTTGATCTCAATTGTGGCCTGTATGCCAAATTGCTAGAGCTTTCAATTTTTATTACTAGACAGAAATTTATTTAATTTACTTGCACTTTAGAGCACAGCTTAACCAATCGCCATGTTTTCAACATTCAAACACACCACAAACACACTGAATGGGATATTGGCAAAATTTTTCATTGTTTCATGTATGTGTATATAGATACATCTTTTTTGATTGGCCTATAGAGGTCTCTAGCATTGTAATAACTAGAATTACGCGACTTAACTTTGAACCATTTTGGACTAAACCGGGCTATACCTACCCATTTCATAGTTTCTTCAACTCATGGGAGACATGGCGCTTAGATAGGTCTCCTTTATTGTTTAATTGAGGAATTACAAATTCGGGCATATGATGAAGGATACCATGATGGCATAGCTAGTTTGAAACGAGAAACTTCACATCCTACGTCATGAGATCCTGTGGGCGTCTGAGTGGGGTATCCAAAAGTATATAGATTCCGAACAGTTGGCACCGGAGTTTTGCGCAATCTCGCATAGTCACAAAACGTTGGGCAGTGCAATATCTCCAATTGCTCCTTTCTGTTGTTTCGGAAGGCACGTCTTTCACAGTTGAGACCAGCGAGGGTATGGTTGCTCCCCCTAATCCAAGCACAACTAGTTACATCTCATCTAGCTTTCTAGATCTCTCGTTTTGAATGGGGAACTATATAAGCGCTCTGCGAAGTAAAACATTACGCTGAACTGTATACTTAGCAATCTTGTAATATTGTGCGCCAGGAAAGATCTTGTTCGAGTGAGGTCAAGTAGATCACCGTCCCCCCTGCTTCTGTCTGTGATTGTTGTACCAAAAGAGTTGGAAGGTAGGATGGTTATCTTGTGCATCTCTCCTGTTGGATATGGTGACGAGCGTGCATTTTTCGGTAGGGGTAATTTTCCCCCGGCACGGAGTCCTAGGGGGCTTGTACAAAAATGCAGGACCCTATCAAATTGAATAAACCTCGTCTTCAGATGGGATCCCAACTCTAATGCAGAACTTCCGCTGCTGCTGCTGAATTTAGCTTCCTTCTTGCCTGGTGTGGCAGGAGATATAGTCCTACGGACTCACAGTCCGCCTACAACGGTGAAGAATAGGGCACTCGACTCAGTTGACTCTTCACGCAACATTAGTTTCACGCTTAGTTTCACACATTAGTTTCCTTCTGGATCATGTCTCCTTAACACCGTTTCTTGTTTCAACAGAGAATGTAAAGAATGTACGTCTCTCCAGTGGAACGTAGCTCTTGTTATTCCATGCTTCAAGAAGGCTGACAAACATTCTTCAAGCAACTACCGATCTATCTCCCTTCTGTCTATGCTCTCGATGGTCATGAAAAGGCTGATCAACTATTCCATGTGGAAACATCTGGAAGATCACAAGCTCATCTCTGACAAGCATTTTGGTTTCAGGGCTGGACACTCCACCTCCGATGCCCTCACATGCATATCTCGGCGTTTCGGCAATACCATCAATTACAAAAAAGAATCCCGAGTAGTGTTTTTTCAAATTAGTTTCTAAATACAGTGGTTTGATCCGTAAGGTTTGACCATTCTCCCACCTGAGTGACTGAAAACAAAATTCAAAACCCTGAAAATTTGAGTATCACTTAAGTCCCTAGTGGAAAATGACTACCATCACCGCAAAAAAGAGAGATAGCTTTATTTGTCTTGTTAGATCTAGGAGCAATTTTACACTAAACACAAGGCAGGGGTCCCCTCCGAGATTTTTGAAAAGTTGCAAAAAAAAAAAAAAATGAATTTAGTGATTTAAGGGTATATACACTACAGCTTACATATTTTATGCTTCGATTTTATCATGATCTCCTCCCTTACTGACCTCATCCCTGATAACTTTGTTAACTTTGACAAGCCCTCTCATCACTATAAAACAAGACATGGCCATCGATGATATCACCCACGGCCTCTCAAACATTTCCATTTTGTATGCTGACAATGTATATAACCCTACAATGAATAAATAATGTCTTTCATTAGGATAGAGGTTCTGCTGCAGCGACTCTACCAGGAACTGAAAAATACGTCGCACAAATACGTCACTATGTGAAACGGCGAATACTTCCAAATGTAGATACGATGCTACGCGCCTGCTCTGAATAGATTTTCGTCAAATACGTCGTTATGTGATGCGGGCAATTTAAGGTTTTGCAAATACGCCATAATTATATAGTTAATTCATATTTACTAATTAAAGCCACTTTGATGTTTGAAGGTGAAGCTGTAGTAGAGTATTACAAAACAAACGTATAAGCCAAATTTATCCAAAAGTAAATAAATATATGTCACCAATTTACATAAAATACACTGAAAGCATTTAAAAATAGCATTACTAATTCTATATAAAAAATCTACTAGATTATAGTGGACTGGTAGTTAAATACAAAATCCGTTTATACATACCTCTATACCTCCATTCAAACAATTACCCGTCGCCTATCTAATTGAGTTTTCACCTCGTGTTTGCCTTTTGGCCATTTCATATTGGCATAGTCAAGCCTTATGGTCACGCTGAATAAACGAGCGTACTTCCCCAGGTAGCAGTTATAAGCCGGTGATGAGATCGAAGTAGGGTTGTTCACCTCAAACAAACAGACAAAGGTTAGTGGAAACAAGGCATGTCGGTTAAAATATGTTCTTTTGTTGCTTAGGGTATAGGCTGTCAATCATATTCATCAGCGCGTAGTGTGTTTGTCTTGAGCATGGCTTTAGGCGCTTTTTTTGTCGCGACTTACAAACTCAAATTGAAGTTACCATACACTGCATGTTAGAACCGCAAATATGTCAATATTTATCTCTTTTCATTTGTTCCTGAGATGTGTCGCCTGATGATGACCTGGTCGAAATCCTGCTCTTACAAATAAACAAATAAAGTGATGTTATTTGTAGCCACAATTCTAATCTCCGATGTTCTGTTTTTATGCGAATGTCTTCCTTCCACAATCCAAAGTCCGTCGTCAAATACCTATAAAAATCTGGTTACTAAACTGGACATTGAGGAGGTGAGATACGTAGGCTCTAGGGCATTCATATTGAGGAAAGGTAAATATTGCCCTCTTTTGACTTCTGATGTTTAGCTAACGTTGTTTATATTTTCAGTGGTTTGTTCACAAGGAAAGTGATATACTGAAACTTTCAAAGATGTGCTTCCTCTAAGAAGTAATACACACATGTACATACTCATACTCATACACCCCCCACACACATCATATCAAAACCTGTAAACCTCACTAATACTATGTTTAAACGACTACCACATCAACCTCAATTGAATTAAAAGCTGATGGCCAAGCTCTCTTTTGCCTCGTTTTTCAGCGACCAGTCATATACATAATCGTGTGAAATGGGTCCGGACAAACAACAGCATGATAAGGTTTAAAACAAAAGATTTTTTCATCGCAGGAAGAAAGTCGAAATTAAAGGTGCTTGTTCCGATTTATGTGTATTGTGTTTTCTACTTGATATGAGAGCCTGGCACTTGCACATACACCCCATCAAGTACCGTGGGAAACAAACTAGCGGTTTTGATGGTAGACGCAATAATGCATGTTGCAAAGCCCTATTCAATACTGTGCTAATATTGATGGTTAACCACTAAAACGGCGGTTTTTTGTTTATATCTTGGCAATGAAATGGATTTGAGGGCTCAAATTTTAGGACGACAATGAGAACAATACGGCCTTTTATCTGATATCAAAATCGGTACTACTTCCGGGTAAAATCAGGGGGTCCCAAAGACTATCGGAACACGCACCTTTAATTTGATAAAAACACACACTCTGTGATACTGCAGTGTAGTGGTGATATTCCAGTGTAATACAAAGCACAACAGCGCCATCAGAGAATGTCGCATTTGTAACTGATGGTGTTACGAGTGTGACAAGAATTGAATACAGTCATAAATATCAATCGGCGCTATTATGAAAGATAGAGTTTATAAATTGTTTAATGACCAATCCATATACACTTACATAATATTATAATTCAATGAAAAGGGACTGAGCTTTATATTTAATTTTATTTTCAAGAACGTCCTCTTCGCATTTAACCCAACAAATCGAATAGAAATGCAATACTATCACAATATAGCTTTCAACAATTATAATATATTTCTGTTCAGCGATTGATGGTCTCCTTTTTTCTTTTGTTCAACTCTTTCGACAACTCAATACCTACGATATTCAATAGACACTGTTGCTAATGTGCAATTGATTTGTGGCGATGTTTAACCTATGTCTGGTAATGAGAACAGTACTACAAACACTTGCGTATATACAGGGTGAGTAAAAAATAAATTCACCCGTATTGTGTCCGCCATTTTGAGTTTTTAACTAACATATATCTAACATATGTGATATCATCGGAAAGCCTATTTCATTATCTTTAATTTGCTGCAAAGATAATTCCAATCGGTTAAGCATAGTCTTTCGAATCAAGTAGTCCGCTTTTCCCCGATCCACGGATTCCCATTTGAATGCACGACGCTCAACTAAGCAAATTACTCTCCAAAATGATAAGGGTATGTCTATGTTTATGTCAAATGAAGTGGTATCTTAATGGTGCAAAAGCAAGTGATAATGGAGAGGTTTGTTTGAAACACTTTTTTCAAGATGTTGTTTTTTTTTGGTGTACAAATATAGACAATTACTTTAAACCTCAAGAGGTTGTCACTGATGTCTGTTCCTTCATATGAAGTGGTATCTCCTTCATATGGTATGATTCAACTCCTCCAAAACCTGAAACGTGTATCAAGTTATTTTATTTGGTTGGTATGGGGAGTGACGAGGACGTAGATACAATTCTGTTATATATATATATATAATATATATTATATATATATATATATATTATATATATATATATATATATATATATATATAAAATTGTTTTTCGTGCACTAATTCTGTCTAGGCTGGACTACTGTTGTTCTGTTCTCAGTGGGTGTTCGACAAAAAATTTCACACGTCTCCAACCACTCAACACCAATGTTGCTAGGCTGATCTTCAAAGAAACCGAAACGTACTCACATATCTCCCATCCTTCATGAATACATTAGTAACCGGTTTCCCAACGTATTCAATTTCGTACGCTGGTGCATGCCTACAAATCTCTGAAAAATTCATCACCTGGTTACCTCCCCTCTCTATTCAATCTTAACCTATTCCCTCCGCTCCTCAAGGGCACACTGTCTAGTGGTTCAGAAATCTCATAAATAGGCTGCTGATAGGTTTTTTCTATTGCCGAGCTCAGGCTATAGAACGCTCTACCACCAGCCTCCAGAAAAAATGCTTGAAGTAAAGCATCTTTCAGAGGCTCTCAAACATTTTTCCACAATGTACTTTGCTGTTTAGGTTAACACTTTTTGCTTTGTTTTCTTTTCTAGCGCCTTGTATCCTTTGGCAATTAGCCGTTTTTTACAAATCAAGTTATTATTGTTATTATGATCATTGTTATTATTATTATTATGATATCCCCTACGTTAGGGCGAAATTGGCTTTTGTTATTCACTCAGAACGCTCTTAGGGCGAAATTCCATTTCCCCCTAACTTATCCCCTTGTATCGCGGTTTATTCCGTTTTGGAAAACAAAGGATATGAATATTAATTTATGCAAATGAAGGCTAATCCACTAGAATAACAAAAGATATGAATATTAATTAATTTAAATAAGAAAAGAACTTATTACCATATAATTAAAATTCCCCCTATTCCACTGTTAGAGTTATTATTATTATATTAATACCGGTGGTCTGCCTGTCCGAGGGTCGCACGTTCCTGAAACTTGGTGGGTGGGTGCCCCTTGAGTGACCGTCCAAAGACCGAGTTTGTATTGGTTAGTGGATCAAAGGTCATCAGGGGTGATTCAAGGTCAATGGGGTTGGTTGAGATTGTTGATGCCGAAAATTTTAAAGGTCACGACAAGGTCATTAGGGGTCATTCATGTCAAAGGAACAAAAATGGGGTAAACATTAATTGTGTATGGACATGAAACTTGGAGGGTGGGGTTGATTGTTGATGCCACAATTTTTAAGGTCACGACAAGGTCATCAGGGTCATTCAATGTTAAAGGAGGTCAAATGGGGGTAAACATTGGTGTATCCAAACGAAACTTGGTGGGCGGGGTCGATTGTTGATGCCGAAAATTTTAAAGGTCACGACAAGGTCATCAGGGATCATTCAAGGTCAAAGGAACCGCGAAACTAAGAACGCGAAACCCTGGTAATCGCTTAGTTATTATTATTAATAACAGTGGTGTTAGTAGACTTTCTCAATTGAGAATGCAGGCAAAAGGAATTTTGCGGCTGGGTATTTCACTTTAAAGGCCCAATGCAAAACCCCAATATATAAAAAAGTGGGCCCAATATTAAAGGGGGATGTCCGATTTAAGTCTATAAATGTTTCATCTTGATAGAATGGCCTTCACCCAAAAAACCCATCTGTAAAGTTTCGCGCCAATATTTCAAGCAGTTTTTGAAGTGAGAGCTAAAATGTGATTTTGTAATCCCCATAGAGTACATAGTATATTTTCGCTCATAACATCCAAACCAAACATCGGAAAGACTTCCATATGTACCCTCTCGTATATATTTACATGATACAAACTTTATTTTAATTTTGGCCTTGTTTGATCACAAACGGAATAAACAGCTAAAATAATAACATTTTATGTTGCATGTAAATATATGAGAGGGGGGTACATATGGAAGTCTTGCCCAAACATCCTTTAGCCCTAAGATTTCACAGGTATATGAGAAAAATAGTAGCGTTCTTCTGATATCAAAATTGTGACCACTTCCGGTAAAATCTGTGGTTCCTGGGGACGAGTCTATTAGCGATCGGTCCATGGACCTTTAACGCATATGTGTCATTTTTGGTCAGCTACATTTTCGGCAGAAATCACAGCAAATCAAACAGCAGTCCATTTCAAAAAGATGTATATATCATCAGCAACTATATGCAAGTTTTCGCGTACGTTAAGCCTCCAGCTTTCATACAATCACTTACTTGCAATTCAACTTCATAATCGCCAGTAGAAAACTTGATCGCCTAACTACTCGCAGCTTGGAATGTTCCTGTTAAAATTTCAACAATTTCGAAAATTTATGGATATACATTTTGTCTTGTCTGAACATCCGGGCAAAATAGAAATAGAACACCGACACTTGTTATTTGCCGCGCAGCGAATCACAAAGGCTTCAGGACTCACTTTTCAACTACGCTTTTTTCAGTGATATTGGATATCCCTTTTAGTCAGCACGAACAGCATCAGTCGCTTATCTAGTGTACGCAGGGATATGCATGCCAATCCACTTGCCTTTAATAGAAATCACAAGGCATGATATTCTACGTTTTAGTCACCACGTGCCCAGTAATTCTCTGCAGTTCGATATACTGCATTTCAAACTACTTATCTTGCGTACCAACATAAAGCTTTTGATCGGTAGAAAACGACCCATACAACACCGGGGAAGTGATAGGAGGAGCCGTATGCAATCAGCGGGGAAAGAACCACTTGCATTGGTTGGTATTTCGACGTCATTTGCATTGGGAGTTCCGTAACCCTGTTGCGCGTCTTGTTTGAATGTAGCCAAAAGAGGAATCCTTTACATAGCAGAAACTAATGGTAATGCTGATGAATTTGGACGTGTTACGTGGCGTTAACCTTAGCTTGTCGCGAGCATCCCACCTGGAGAAGATAATTGACCTACAGGCATGTTGTTAAACCAACTTTGGCTATGCCTTAATGTCTCATAACCTCTTTTGTTATGAACTAATGTGTCAATATACCTGATATTCATCGACAAATACCAAACAGTAAAGCTGGCATATAGCTGAAGTTGTTTCATGTGGAAATTATTTTTCGTGTATTCTGCACACCTTATTGTTGTCAGGCCTTGAATACCAGCAGGATTACCATGGAATTGGAAATATATAAGAAAATTAACTGGACACTGAAAGCCATCGCAGACGTTCGGACATTATACGTATTCCTCATTACCCTTCTTCTTGGTAAGTATTTGCTCTTAATGAAATTCCATCTTTTCAAAATTGTATCCAATTTTCATAAAATTGTATGCATTGCTTAACAGAATGCGTAAAATATATACAACACTATACTACAGTTACTGTTGTACGCATACCTAAAACACGTTTCCACGTAATGTAATTGTATAAAACACGCTATAAAATATCTGTTTTGAATTTTATTTGACATCTTTATTTATTTTTTTCACTGACGGCTTATAATATCCTTCTCCCGAATCAATTTAAAATATATTAGAGTTGACAACGTGTTTCATAATTAAACAGCAAACCAGATGTTCTAGCGCCAATCAATTGATTAAAACAATAAAATTTACCAATCTCCCAAGCTCTCTAAATGCCACACGTGAATCTGACTCTACTAGAAATTCAATATCAGAAATTGTTTGGCACATATTTTTCATTTTTTTTAATGCCAGGATATACAATATACCAACTTACAGTCAGCGTATCGTTTCTTCGTAAATGCATATAAATATTTTAAAGACACTATTATCAGCAACCATTTGTAGCAGAAACAGTCGCAAGGTTATCTTTCAACGCGTACTGCATGTACACTCAACACTTTTTCCAATCACATATATATTTCAAAGGTATTTCCACAGTTGTCATTAAGGGATGACCAAGAAAAAAATGTATCGAGTTACAAAATGCCATTAATGTCCGACAATTTTGCACCCGACCTCATTAACAATAAGTGGTGGTACACAAGGGGAATTGGTTATCAGAGCGTTACCTTTCTTTGTACAGGCATTTCTTGACCTGTTTAATGGCTACGCTAATGCGCTGTTGCCGATGGAGTGATTTACAGATGAAAGTCGACTTTGAAAGATAAAGAAAAATTACAAAGAATATTCCATACTGTTAATTATTTTGTGGAACTTGATCACAACATTTTATTTATTTTTATAAGTAACTTAAACTGCAATTTGAAATCCCTTTTGAGAAATGTGATCTGTGGCCATCATAGTTACATAACTGATAAATACGAATATATGACAATGAATCCAAACCTTTTGGTTTTAATACATCACTACGAAATGATATGGCATGGGGCCTGTCAGCTGATTATATTGGAAATGTTACGGGCTTAATCCAAACTCGCTTTAGTACAGTGAAGTACTTGTGGACCACTCTTCGTGTGTATCATAATATTTACGTTATTCATAGGGTAACTAAACCATACAAGAGCAATTTATAGCACCAGACAATACTGAATAGCAAAGCTTTCACGATGTGAATCTGTATTGTTTGAAGTTTGTTTCTTGCCAATTTTAATTGGAAACGATCGTTTTACTCATGATAAACCTGGCATGATGATGCTATACCATCATTACGACTTATTCTTAGGTTTTCTATGGCCATCTTGATAACGCTTTAATGTTTATTTAGCTGTAATTCTAGTTTAAAGGTCCATGGCCCGATCGCTAATAGCCTCGTCCCCAGAAGCCCCAGATTTTACCAGAAGTGGTAAACATTTTGGTATCAGAAGAAAGCTACTATTTTTCTCATTTACCCTGTGAAATCTTAGGGCCAAAGGATGTTTGGTTTGGAAGTTATGAGCGAAAATGTACTCCATTTTGGTCGACCAATAATAATTTTACACAGTACTCTATGGGCTTACAAAATCACGTTTTTAGCTCTCGCATCAATACGGATTGAAATATCGGCGCGAAATTTTACAGATGGGGTTTTGAAGTGAAGGCCAATCTATCAAGATGAAAACTTCATATCCTTAAATCGGGCCATCACCCTTTAAGAAAAACATGTACAGGCTCGCCATTCCTGTACAGGCTAAACATTTTCTTTTAATGTAGGCAAGCAATGTGTACATTGAAACATACCACAGTTGAACGCTGGTTTATTTTTGTGTTTGTTTGTTTGTTTGTTTGAATTGAAAGCAGCGGTTAAAGCAGCGGTTAGCGGTTAAATTTATGTTAAATATACTTGTAGAGCGAATAAACCATGCACGCATGGTTGACGATTACATAACGAGACAGTATGACTATTTATTATATTATTTCGAAAACACTGAAACTTGTTTGTCGATGTATCAATCCAGTATAATTTATGTGCTTCATGAACCGAGCTATTTGTGCTACGGCACCTAATAGAAACCAATAAACAACATTTTCCATTACTATTCCAAATCCATTATCCATTAGATACCATAAAATCTCTTCAGTTTTTTCGTCGATTCTACTAACACAGAGCGCTGGTTGAAAGTGCTTAGAGTCGCGTGAAATGATCTCGAGACAACAAGGGAAATACCTCTAGTATAAATTTAACCAGTGCAAACAAAAACATGTGGTTTGCAGAAGAAAAGCAAATTGAATCTCAACCTGTTTCACTTACTGTCTGATAGTAGTCCTTTGGTGATTGCCGACGCTTTCCTTGACAGCGTCTACTCACGGTTTCTAGTGTTTTCAAAATACATATATATATATGGCTGTGCGAAGTAGGTTAGCCTATCTATATTTTACTGCATTTAAAAGGATGTCGTTATTTTATAGGGATGAAGTGTAAACCCAATGACCCGTCTATATCGTAGCTTATGTTCTCTTTGATACAATTTTAAGCCCGAACAATCAATTATAAGTGCAGGATAAGTCCAGATAAGAAGAGGTGTGTCAATCCACTTGATCGGTATTAGCAATATGAATATCGTCCCGTCTGTGTTACCTGTGAATTTTAATTGTTGCAAACTCATTATCGATCAATATTTGTTAATACAGAAAGTACAGTTATAGACCGATCACCATATTTCAAATTGAGAAAGTCATGTTATCATTTACAAAATTGTCCTGCATCCATCGTGCCCATTTTCAGGATTGATGTCATTAATATACCCCTCCCCGCAACCTCCCCCCTCCCCCACATACATCACATATCTTAATACAATACAAAAGTAATCTGTCCTCTGATTGTGGCAACTGATGTATATTGGACTAGCACATATAGTAAATTCTGAGACGTCGTTTTTTGAAAAGCAAGTCCCTGCAAGAACACAGATTGTCAGCTGATTCAGCTGATGGTCCCTGATTTAATAAAAACATCCGACTGGAAAAGCGGACACGAAGGTATTGAGAGATAAGCAAGAAATACAAGAGGTAAATTAAGTCCACCGGCAGATGATCGCAATCAAATGACATGTCAGTTGTTGATGACTTTAATTGTTCAAGATAAAATTCAGTAATGTTCGTCTGAAATTGGTAGAAAATCACCAATACAATAATTGTTAGTAGTTTGTTGAATAGGAATAAGAAACTAGTTCTCAGGTATGAGTCTGATCAAGCCATCCCTAATCAATTTGCTGTCTACTTTATGAATAAGACCATGGGCGTTTGCGGTGGATTTCCTATATACAGACATGCATAGATAGATTGCTCGAACCTATAACAAATACGCTTGGCAATCTTATTATATTTGGACCCGAATGCTAGGAATGTAATTCATATAAGAGCTTTATCTAGTGAGTGCCTGCACCACTTGTCAAGGAGTACATCGAAGCCTTTGCACCATACTTAACCAAAGATTGTCAACAAGTCTCTTGCAATGTACTTTTCTGGCTAACCTGAATGTTGCCATATAGCTCCTTTTAAATACCTAACTTGGAGATCTTTAGGAATTACCGACCTGTGGCCAAATTGAAGTTTCTCCGAGAAACTACAGGCTGTACCAAAAATGTTAACACTTGGAACAGAGACATTTTGTAAAAAATAAAAAATAAGTGCTCTTAAAGCCAAATAAATAAGCTTTTATTTGCCGCTTATTTTATTTCAATGTGATATGTAGAAAGGAGAGTGCATATTCGGATTGGTCCGATTTGAATTGGTTACATTTGTAAGATTGCGTGAAACATGATTTTGTAACATACTAAAAATTGAGTTATTGATTGGCTATTGAACTAACTGAAGATATTGACAATCTCTTTTGAACTTCATTTTTGTCAATAAAGTGTGAGTGAACATTGTCTTTACGATCAGCAATACTTTGTGTTTTTCAAAAGTTAATCAGTCAGTTCACTTTCATTAGCAGACTTAGCCCTATCAAATCGCTCAAAATTACAGAATGCTAAACAAAATTAAACCAAACCATGAGACACTTCCTTATTGAATTCCCAAGAAAATATATGATTCTATACGCAAAATAAACAACAAAAACACACAAGCAATCAAAAAAGAAAGAAAAACCTCGATAATAGCTCTACACGGACAAATGAAGCTGGCAGATTTGGAAATAAAGACACCAGTAGCAGGCCAAACAGACCCATTACGGACCAGAATGGCTAGAACTCAAGCCAACATTTCACTTGTTAGAAGAGCAGTTGTGGTAGATCCAACGATAAGCGTTTGGTAAAACACGATGACAAGAATCTCGAAGTCTTTCTTTAATAAAAAAATACGGCAAGATCTATTTGTTTTCCTTTTAAGATGGAAAGAAGATGGGCTATGAAGCCAAGTGTATTCATGTTGCATCATGCATTTCAAGTGCTATAAGAAAGAAATCGGATTAAGTTGATTTTGCCCTCTCATAACTAATGAAGCATATCTTTTGTTCTACATATCGGATTGGAATGGAAGTCATGGCAAAATAAAGCTTATTTTATTGGCTTTAAAGGGATACCAAAGAAAGACTCATGCGTACTTTTCTTTTAATCAAAATGCCTTTGTTCCGAGTATTAACATGATTGGGACAGCTTGTATAAGTACATTGTGTGTATCCTCTAGACTTAATGCAATCCGGTCTTTACGATGAATTTCAATCGGCATACGTGTCTGGTCACAGCATCGAGACCGCACTCATGCGTGTTGAAACGACATTTTAACGGCCATGGATCAGGGCAATTTAACCGCCGTTATTCTCCCAGATTTGAGCGCGGCATTTGATACCGTTGACCATAACATCATCCACCCCCAGGTTGTCCGACAAAATTGGCCTGCGCGACGATGCACTTAAATGGTGTCGTTCCTATGTTGAAAGACGTACCACAGTATGTGCGCATTGGTGAGTTAAACTCATTCAGCCCATGCTTCTTTGGTTTGCTGACCCTAGTTTTATTGTTTAACATGGTTTGCAATATCATTTTGTCGATTTTTAAGCAAATTCAATGGGATACAACTACAAAAAGTGATCGTATTGGTTATACACGACTAACCTGGCCGCAAGGATAAGAAATCTTGGGTGGACTACTTTCTTGCATGGCATCTTAAGAATGTTTTAAAATGTCTGATAATGCACTAGTTATATCAAGAAAGTGGTGGAATTTCACGATTGACATGGTAGACTGGTATGTTTTCTCAAAGTAAAAGGCATTTAGACAGTAAATTTGAGGTAATTTACTCCGCGCTCATCAATTTTACATCTGCTACCAGCCGTACCAAGTTGTCAATTTTTCCATAGAATACTATAAGTGCGTTAGTGGTGGATAGGGATCGCGTATTTTCGAAATCCGTGCAAGGGTGCAAGATGAAGTTCTGAAAATTGACATGCTAAAAACTGAGTTTGTATTACTTGGATCTCATTAGCAGCTATCCTAACTCCACATATTACAATTGTTGAGTGTTATGTTATTTTCATCAAAACAGGCTTGAATTGTCAAATCCAACATGTCCCTGAATTCTCATATTGCAAGTATTATTAACTTGCTTAAGTCTGCTTGCCACCATATTCGTATAAAGTTGGTAGAATTAGAATATACTTCAATCCTCATGCTGCTGAAGAGATGTGTATGCAATGTTGTTTGCATTATTAGTTTGACTTGACCTTGAACATACTTATATTATTATTTATTTTTATTTATTATTATTATTGTTATTAGTTTTTTATTTTAAAATTAATGATTATTGTTATCAAATCTGGTCTTTCTATTTACAACTATTTATGAGTGGTCAGAGATGCTTTTAAACATTAAAAAATATATAAATATTATTTTCATCTTTAAACAACTCGTAGAAATAACTCACATATTAGTTTCTTAATTGACAGAAAGTCAAACCATTCTAACCGAAGGGTGATTTTACTTTTTACTGGTGTAGACAGAATATAAGCGGCGTTTTATTTTTCAAATTACATCATAAAATCCCATTGTATTTTATTTCTGCTTTTATACTTCATCATTAAATTGTCAAATGTATCTTGACATTACAGGGATCAATGGCATGAAAAAATATTCAGATATACTGAAATGGGTCCCTACTGAAATTACTTCCACAATTTGAAATAATTGAGTGTTTTTACATTTTGTTAAAAGGAGGGGTAACTAATATTATTTCCCTTGTAAGCTTCACCTTCTCAGCCAAGGATGTTGACATTACTGCCAGCCTTTTATCAAACTTGAAAACATGCAGTCATCAGTTCGCAACCATTGCTATCGTATATGTGTTCAACTCGGCTAATCCACCTTCACTTGTCAGACCAATATCTTACTACAAGCTTGAAGTACAATGTCAGAATCCCGGTCTGTATGCTTTGAATTGTGTCCAAAACATGCTTGATACACTGTAAATTCTGTTAGGGATGTCACACTTTGATTTTCCATGGCTGGAATTGCCAAAAACTGCTACGAACTCTTGATGTATTTTGTTTTTACAGAATGTAAACATCCTATTTGTTCTCAAATTTGTTGAATGATTTCAGTAACAGTCCATTTTTTTTATGTCTGAATATTTTTCATGCATTGTGTTCCTTTAAATGTTTGATTTGCTTAGGTGCCTCTTCAAGTGAAAATCTCTCGCTAAGAAAATCTTTCAATTTCTTCGTGTAAATTTAATTCATATTGAATTTTATCGTATTATCTTTTAACTTGTATTTGCTTGTCTAATATGTAGTAATTTTGTTATTTTATGTGCTTTTGGGGTGGTAGTAATGCTTTAAAATGGTGCCTTTGTAGCCGTTATTACGATCATCATTCATTATTGGAGAACATCATATTTTATTTTCATCATTTTTTATTTTGAATATTAAAATTGTGAATCCTAACATTAAAATAATCATAACATAAGAAAAGAGGCTACGTCTTCATTTTCAACAAAAAATAATGTAATGTCGTTAAAATCACAAATTATGTTAGCATCATTACAATATTTGTATTGTATTTAAGTTGTCAGTATTTTGTACGTTTTCTGATTAGTGCAAAAAAAGCCGACCCAGTAAATTACTAGTATTCTTTTTTGACCTCCGCAACTTTCCTTATTTTTTCTCTGTGAAATCCGACGAGGAGCTTGAGGAGCATTAGCGAACAAAATTACTCTTTTTTGAACATCTTCCATTATTCCTAAAAGAGGTCTAAAGATGAATATGGCATGTCACAGCGTTGACGTGACAATGTGTTTCCCACTCCAATTTTGCTATATTCTTTGACGGTGCTCGTGTAAATGGAAGCTATATCAATAGATGCATGGTGCCTGCATTGTCAATGATACTATATGATACCAACATAATTGTAATATATATATATATATTATATATTCAGGATCTACCCAAGGGATTTAAAAAACCAGTTAAAAACCAACTTAAGAAACTATATAGATCACTTAATATATAATAAAATAGTCTTTGTCCATGTTACCGAATGTATGATTCTTTGTGGAATTTATATTCGAGAGAATTTTTCATGACAAGGACGTAGCTGAATTGTGCAATTATTTATTCAAGCTTTCGCAATTAAATGCCTTCATCAGACTAGAGACCAAAAGACACAGAAAACCTCAGTTCAAACACAAATCAATGGAAATAAAATATATAACATGTAGGCCAATATGATGAAAATAACGGAAGCGGACGTATATATCCTACTATATCACTAATCGTACGTTAGGGCGAAATTCTCTTTTGTTATGCACAAATAAATGTAATAAACTTACTTGTGTGAGTAAGGCCTAGTTTTAATGTTTCAAAAGAGTAATTACTACAACTTTCAGGGTTGACTTGGTTTGTATATCAGCAAACGCGTTCAAAATGTGTTAGCGAGGACGACAAGTCCCTGTCCTTTTATGAGAATCAATTTAGGAGGTCATAAGCGACGTGCAAATTATACTAATTTATATCTAATCGTCAATAATATTTAAATTATGTTGAGTATATACCAACTTCATTTTACGACCCATGAATTACTTGTTAGTAAATGCTGAATGTCCTTAACTAAAGTAACCTTGCGTTCAGCCAACAAGGACGATTCGTTGCCAAAACCTTTGCACTTGTCAGTTTCTCAATGATAGGTTGTAAAGTTGGCCGCATTCCAATAAGGACCGAACACTCCTGGTCTTTGGTTAATGGTTAGTGTTTTAAGTACATGAACTGTTTTGACAGCCTTCCATAAGAAGTTTTGTTTTTAAAAGTCATCTCGTCTTACGGTTGTCCGTGATTTTGTAATCAATTCTGTGATTCTCAGTACATAATAGCATACCAAATATTTATTGAATGTCGGTGGTATATGATTATTTGAGCAATAATATGTATGTTGAAGAATGTGTTTTTGTCGCTTCGAAATTCAAATCAAACGCACATTTGCTCAGGATACAAGACACCGACTACTGTATAGTTATTAGCATTGGGTTAAACAAATGAAAATTTGTCTCTAATAGTCCTTTAGGGAATATTGCATTATTTAAAACGACGCCATTTTTTTCCTAATATTTCACCTTCGTGTATTTCTCGTTTGTGATTAGGCATGTGTTCCAAGTTTCAGTTCAAGGTTTATTAAAAATTACGGTATTCGCCAGCTAAAAGGCGGAATTGCTACACATTATGTCCATTGTAAAAACTAACCTTATATCTTATATTCGAAAGTTATCTTTTATATCTTTTACTAAGGAAACAACATCCCAAAACATCTAAACACAATCTCAATCAAAATTCCACACACATGCACACACCCACCCACTCCCCCCCCCTCCATACCCAAACACACACCCACACCTACCCCCCCCCCCCACCACACCACCCTCATCCAGGGACACACAACATACTCACACAACACAACTATCGCACCCTTGACACCTACCACACACACCCACATAGCACCACAAAAAAGCAAACGTGCACAATAAAAAAAAACTTCAATCAATAAACAATAGTACATAATTCCATAATTGTACCAGAAAAACAGATGAAGTGCTGAGCAAGCACTTATTTTTGTGATTGGTACCGTCCATATTTTAGTCATATCTGTATTGCACTCTGGGCATATCTGTCCGGTGGCGGCTCTAGGCATGAATAGCTCATGGGAATTTCGTAAGGAAACATTGGTCTCTTCCCATCTTGATTTTGGGACAATGCTAAATTCTTAAGATTCCATGATAGACTTAGCAAAGTCTAAGCAAATCGTTCCACGACGTTCTTTCAATCTAGATATTACAAATTCTGAGGGCATCTCTTGGTAATATGTCTAATTGGGCCATGATGATTCTACAACTCCTCTGTCTGATAGCCTAAAAATATGTTGATTTTTGTGTAAGACCTGATGCCACACTGGAACGGCGTCTTCTCAGAAGGTGGCGATAAAACCAACATAGACTGTATGAGATCTTCGATTGGTAAACCAAAACGTATCGCAGTACGTCGACGATGGTTTAGCTATATATCACACTGAATGAGACTAACTTCTCATTATATGGTCTAATAAATCATTATCCAAAAAAAGTGAATGATTTATCGAATCGTACAATTTCGCGCATTTCCTATCTGTTGCCATTTCGCTCAATTTATTTTTACAACTCATGGGACCTACACAGTAATAGAATTTCACCATCTGACAAATGGAGCTAACAATGTTCATTAGTGTATATTAATACATTAAACACTTGAATTATCGCGTGTGATCAGCCCGCTATATTTTTAAGTACCCTCTCTAAATTATATTTGTCTTTTGTTAAATTCATTAAGTTAAACTCCTCAAATTTTACAGGACGGGGGGGGGGGTCCCAAACACCGGGATTGGACTCTTTATTTGCTGTGTTAATGTAAATGAACCTTAATTGTAGGGAAGAAACGGATAGAATCAACAAACGCAAACATAGTCACACATAGACATAAGCTAACACAGCGAACACACAACAACCCCAACACAACCCACCAACACACGCACAACACGTGAGCAAACACAGCATGTAGGTATATAATTTATGGCAAATCATATGGTTTACCTCACAACACTTTTTGCCGTTTTAATCTGTAAATTCAAACGTAGGGCATTCAAGGACTAGTTTGAGCCTGAACGTTTTCCTTTGGTAACAGGGAAGGTTCATTATAATAGTCACGTTCGTAGAGGTAAAGGAAGGTAAGGTTTTGCGAATCCCTACATCAATAAAATGCATTATAATAAGAAACTCAACCAGATTGATTTGCTTGTTGAAGTGACTTAGAATGTCATTTAACATGTTTAAGGGGGGATAAGAATGGTTCGAGCCTCATGGAGCATAATATATTACTATATTTATGTAAAAAGAAACGTACGTTAGTACGAGACTGCAAAAAACAGAGCAGCAACAACCAAACTGTTGGGTTCTAAATATGAACTCACCGTATTGTTGGGCAAAAAATTCGAGTGTAGTCTTAGTTTAACTGGGTAAATCTTACACACACAAAAGTAGTCATAGTTACAAATACTGCATGTTAGAGGGGAAATAGGGAACACTATTTTCCACACGGTACTGGCTAAGGGCCTGTAGCCAGTACCAAGGGAAAATAGTGTGCCCTATTTCCGATATAAACCATGTAGTATTGTTTATTACACCGCACTGTGACTCTGGGGAAGAGGTTGTAGGGAAAAGGCAATCTTTTTCCCTAGGGAATAGTTCGCGTAATAGGAATCCGCCAATGAAATAGCATGATTATGTTCATGAATATTCTCGAGGTGTGTTAATAATTTGCCCTATGTGTTGAAGGATGAGGAGTGGACAAGTTTTTGTTTTTCTTAACAGTTCATATTATTATTCGCCCGTGGTGTTTTACATTATGAAACTAATTAGGTATTTGAAAACGTCATTTCAAAACATTCCTTTGTTATATAACTTCAGTGGTAGCTGCGCTGCGATTAGTCCAAGTACAAACGATACACGACCGATAGTGGCGTTACCGAACATTATAAAAGTCACCAACTAGCAGTCAGTTATGAAGCGCCTTTTCTACGTGTGTGTTTTGGACAACATTTTAAATGATGCGCTTCTCCATGTGGACGCTATACGTACAGATCCTGTCGGAATGTTTTACATATTCTTTTCAAACTATTGTTAGTTGCGTGCCCACGTATTACTTTCTGTACATGGGACAGATGGTTTAATCATGCTCTATGAAAAAATATGTGAGCATGTTCGATATGGCTCACTGCACATGAAACCTCTCTTCAAATGAAATGATAAACATAGAGAGAATAAAAAGTTTTAATTGGAGCTGAATAAACCTAAGTATGTGAACCCACCGGACCACTGGAATCAGAGACAAACATTGTCAGAAAAGGAGGGGGGGGGAGGGGAGGGGGCACATGGGTAGAGTTGCCGACACATGGCTGCTTTTGCATGATTTTTGATTTGGGTCAATTTGAGGAAGGCGCACTGCCCCTGAATCGCCTTTTGACTCCACCATTATATAATTGACAAGATATTAAATCAAGGACCCTGCTCTGGTAAAAATGGAAATTCACCTGATATTCATAGAAATCATCATCATTTGAGAAATGAATGAAACCAAGATAAATAGCTGAATGCAAGTAGAAGTTATTAAAGGCACTCTATTCTTATGATTGATAAATCAGAATCGAATCAAAATCATCAAAAATAGATTTTCGTTTGCATGCAACCAAATACTCTACAAGTCTATAACATACCCTGCAGTGTATTTTAGTCATTGTCGTCCGTACGGACACTTAATACAACAGTATGAATGGAGAATCGTATTTCAATACTACTCTCCTTTTTTTTTCTTTTTTTTTTTTCTTTTTTTTTTTCTTCTTTTTTTTTTTTTTTTTTTTTTTTTTTTTTTTTTTTTTTTTTTTTTTTTTTTTTTTTTTCTTCGGATAATATACTGAAATTTATCTCAGCTATGTTTTTTCCTTTTTGTCGCTATTTCAGTTTTAAAAAATAAATTCTGAGAAATTCTACAGACTTACCACTTTAAGTTAATCCTGTAAATTTCAAATATGTGGATCTGCAGGCAGATCATGATAGGTCTCTTTAACCCACAATACCGAGATACACTGCTCTTATGACTGACAATATCGCCTTTGTTGGTGCCAAAACATGCGAATCTTACATGCACACCATTAAACTACCTAATTCCGTTAAGGGATAGACGAATGATCATGGCGATGGTTAGCCAAGCCTTGATCAATGCTTTACGGTTATGACAGAAATATAATTCATTGCCACAAGAGATAGAGTATTTGAAGGACTCCACATATACCCCATATGTATGCATATACATGTATGTATCGACCCACAATATCAAAATAACCCCACAAATGGTTACAATAAAAAACTACCCCCCAATGTATCTCTGAATCCTACAATAACCACATACCACCCCCCCCCCCACACCACACAAACATGAAAACGTCCTCAGACAAGCATGAAAAATGTGAATTTATAACACCATCTTCAGTCTATAATCTTTTAAATTATGGTGTTGGGGCGGAAGGTGATCAAATTGATAATTATCTGACACAGAACTAGAATTACATTTGCATGTGTATTGTGTGCAGGGCCGTACGCAGGATTTATTTTTTGGGGGGCGGGACTTTGAAAAAGTGGATCTTTTTTCGAAAAAGTAGACGTTTTGGTGTAAAAGTCGATTCCAACCACCCTTTTTGAAATTTTTCACCAAAAAGCGGACTTTTGTTTCAAAATTTCGCTAAATGTTGGACCTTTTATCAAAAAAATTCAGCAAAAAGTGGATTTTTCCCCCTTTTGTGAATGGGGGGGGGGGTGCGGACCGCCCCCCGCACCCCCCCTGCGTACGGGGCTGATTGTGTGTAGTCTATGACGAGCTCAAAGGATCATAAACGTATTGGTCACAACGTGTTGCTTCTTAACAACGCATTGCTTTTCTTAGCAACACGTTACTTTGTCAAACACAATCTGAAAAAGTGAAAAAGCAACGCGTTGCTTTCAGACAGTGCTTAGAAAAGCTTTGCTTTCATTACCAACGCGATGCTTTTATTAGCATTCGCTGCTTTAATAGCCAACCAATCCGGAAAGGAAAAAACCTCCCCCATCCCTTCTCCAGCAACGCGTGCTCAGCATCACTCACGGAAAGTGAAAAGCAGCGTTGCTTTCACATAGTGCTTAGAAAACTCGATGCTTTCATTACCAACGTGCTGCTTTTATTAGCAACTCGCTGCTTTAATAGCCAACCAATCCGGAAAGTTAAAAAAAAGCAACGCGTTGCTCAGCCATCCAATCAGGAAAGTGAAAAAGCAACGCGTTGGAAAACCATCTAATCAGGAAAGTGAAAAAGCAACGCGTTGCTAATAAAAGCAATGCGTTGTTTAAGTACTGGCTAAAAGCAACGCGTTGTTTTCATTAGCAACGCGTTGCTTTTTCACTTCTATGGTTAGCTAAGCAACCCATTATTTTCTTAAAGCAACGCGTTGCTAAGAAAACAACGAGTTGCGACCAATACGTTATGACCCTTTTAGCTTGCCATATACGCCTACAGATTATTTTAGTTGATGCAACCTTGGTTAAAATGCACTTAACTATAAATACTATAGCTAGTATATTAGATAGCATATTATTGTAGTAGTCCCAGTTTTTATACGGGGAGGTGGTTAAGTATATTTTAAGTAGGTATTATGCTGTCAAGATGTTCAAGCAAGGGACTACAGAGCTTTTTTAGGATAGAACAATTGGGTCTCCGGAACTGAATGTGTTAGAAAGAGTAATGTGTGGCTTAATTCCATCCAATTTTGAGCCTGTGGTTTTTGTAGTATGATTTGGGCAAGGGGTGCATGAAAGGTCTTTGAAACAGGAATAGGCTTGAAATGGAGTATGTGGCACTGCAAATTGGCTTGCCAAAGTGAAAATGAGGGTCTTATCTTCATACCACCTTCGAAGATGAATTTTGAGGTTTCATTAGGTGTTCCCAAATTCAAAAACAGATCTGCCGATCTGTTTCCATTTAGAAAAAAAAAAACAAAAGGAGAATAGTAGTAGTTTCCGTAACCTAACCCATCTAAGACCCTTTTCTGACACACTTATGAATTCGGAAACCCTTCACGGAATAAAGCACATATTTATTCCGTTAAGGTTTCCGAATTCATAAGTGTGTCAGAAAAAAGTGTGTCAGATGGGTCAGATTACGGAAACTCCCGTAATTAGTTGCCTTATAATAAGTTGTTAACTGATGTGCAAAATATTATCAGTCGAATAGTGATGTTTTGAGTTCACAATGCAGCTCTCTCTAAATGTGATCTATTTGTTTCCTGCTAATATGTTATACAAGATGTACTTATCACTTCACGGCTGTAACCTATTTAAATGTTATCATTGGCTCTTTGTATTTTAAAGATTTACATTCTGTGATATTTTGTACTTTACCATTTTAACCAAAATAATTATACAGATATTAACCATTTAAAGAAAA
Organism: Ophioderma brevispina; assembly: GCA_023653785.1. NCBI lineage: Eukaryota > Metazoa > Echinodermata > Ophiuroidea > Amphilepidida > Ophiodermatidae > Ophioderma > Ophioderma brevispina. The sequence goes on along the minus strand of JAMKCH010085709.1, from coordinate 10,981 downwards.
GGAAAGAAACATAACTATTAGGGCAAGAACACCTTAAAGTAATGATTAACTCTATTGTTAGAAGGAAATACATCACTAACAAGGGTATCTTAAATGTAACAAGCCATTCAGCCTGACACCCTTCATCTCGTTTCCTCTTTTTTCACGCTCCTATCCTCTCTTTTGCACACTCATGCCGTCTCTTTCCTATACTCCTATATAATTTTATAATTTCGCAGAATAGGGGTTAATTTTTTTGTAATTTCAATATCTAGCCTCGCATTTTGTGTTCATCATGAGGAGACGGCAGGTATTAAAAACCAGGGACAATATGCAATAACGAACGGTTCGATTTACACAATGGCTTTGTTGGAGGAAGAACGTGATTACAGCACGTCCCTGTGTGCAAGTGTATTGTTAAGTTTAAACATATCCAGTGTCAATAAAATTCGGATGAACATATATTGGAATTTGGAAGAAAGGACTTGTTGGCACTGGTCTATATTTTAATAAAGGCAATTTTGACCACAAACTCATACAATTCATAATGGTTTAAGTAAGACCTGCCAAGTATGTATATCTTAATAATATTTGAAAGACGAAGGAAGTATAAGGACAACAAAGTTACTCAAATGTTCTGGTACCTCTCAGCGAAAATCCCTTTCTCTATTAAAACTTAAGATCAAAGTAAGAATAGCGTTACAAAAAACCCGAGTTTGCGAAATAAATTGGTTCAAGTTGGTTCAATTGTTGTAATATCAAAAGATAAAACACACATTTTATTTATCTCTCTCAGTACACTTTGAAGATATGAAAAAATGTCATCAATACATAGAAATTCATTCAAGTCATTTCATTGATTGTATGCCAATAGGGTCATTGGTGTTATTTTAGAAAATAACACTCACGTGTGAGCTACATTTATTTCAAGATAGAGCCAGCCAAATTCATATCTTTAGGGTATAAACTGATCTGTATTGAATGACGTCCAGTAGAGGGAATTGTAGTGCAAAATGTAACATAACAATACCGTACCAGACTCTGCACACTACAAACAATGCGTTGAATACTTGCCTCCAATCTCTGTTGGTATATTTATCTGTCATCATCTATAAATTCACCAAATTACTTCCCGTTTAATAGTACCCGACAAACTCGTTAAAAAATTCAAGAGTTGTTTCTATGCTCTGTTAAGGGATCTTCCTAATTATTGATATATGTTATATACTAATTGGTATATGTTAAGTGGATACTCTTTGCAACAGTTCCATTTCACGCAAATTTATCCTTAACACACAGTTAAGTTACAAGAAGAGGAAAGTAGTGTTGTAGACATTCCAATCGCGCTACCTCGCTTTTGAAAATATTTGAAGCTCTCATGCAATGATGTACTCCATAAATAAATATGTTCAAAGTCTCATTTGCATTTGGTTCTGACAGTTTGGAGAAAATGTTTACTCTTACGGATTTTCCAAAAGTTGGTTGGAAACATGTCACCGTTAGTGTTACAGCTTCCGCAACATTTAATGATGGAATGGGCGGAGTCAATTCATGTGAACCACCATACTTGTTTGAATTATTTCCCCGAAATTGTTTACTCCCTGTTATAAAAATCGGGAGACTGACACTATTTGTTTCAACGTATATACTGTGGTGGCAGAAATGGCGTTAGATTGAATTACACTTTGAACAAAATTTGTCAGCAAACAGTGTCTGAAATTCATAAATCGGGAAAGACAAATATCTTGTGCTCTAGCAAGAAAAAGCATTCTAATTATTATAATTGTTCTAAAATATTTGCTAATTGTTTTTTGAAAAAAAAAATGGAACCAACATTGTCAGTAGATGAATACAGTTAATACATCACGTCCATTTTCTTTGATAGGGAGTACATTTAGAACTATTTTTAGCAACTCCGCAGATTGAAATCTAATACATGTATCAAGTACCATCCCAATTTAGGATACATCTGTTGTACTAAGGTTGTAACGATGCATAAATACATTTACACGCATATTGAGTAAAAATGCCATATGTTCTCATATGTTAATGTTTGATCAACATTAGTTATAATTTTCATAATTGCGATAGGTATCTATAGCTCGCATTAGGCAGAAGCGTTAATTTGCTTCGCATCAATTGCGAGCAGTAACAAAGTAATGATTCAAAATAGAACCAGACATAACATTAAATTGCAGATCTATAACTTGATTATTGCATTACAGCAATAATAACGATAATGCTACAAATGCAAATACAGGGTGAACCAATAAAAACTTTACTCAAAATGAAAGTGATATTTTCCCACTTTTTTCAATTTGTCAAAAGAGGACAGAATCTCAGCTGCTGCCTCTCTCAACAAAGACTTGCAGGAAATCGAGACTTCATGGAATGTACTTTTCGGTGCTGCCAAGTGTAAAACTGTAACAATATCAAACAAGAAAGATGCTGCAACAGGCCATCCAAGTCTCCACTTCTTTGGTACAACTATAGAAGAGGTCGACAGGGTCGATCTACTTGGCATCTTCATCATTAATGACCTGTCATGGTCTCCTATGATTACCAAAATGGCTAAAACTGATAGGGCTGTTATATATAAATCCATGGTTCGATCCAACATGGAATATGCAAGCTCAGCATGGTGTGGAGCAACACCCACTTCACTATCTAAACTAGATGCAATCCAGAGACGGGCCATTTCCATCATTGGTATCCCCGAGAGTGAGCTCGCCACTCATCACATCCAACCACTTGGTCATCGCAGAGCAGTAGGTATTGTCACTCTTTCCACCGCATGTTTTATGGACAAGCACCGGATCTCCTCAGCCAGCTGCTACCTGAGCTGCTTTCAGTTGATCCTCGCCTTTAGCGCTCAGTCAGGTCTCATGAACTTGTTGTGAAAGTCCCAAGGTCTAACTTGGCCTCCCACAGAAGATCATTTCTCCCATTCTCTGTAGGCTTATGGAATGCCCTTCCTGCTCAAGTAGCATCAAACCAGGACTGGCAGAGTTTCAAAAGGGAGGTTAATCGCTATATAGGCGCCAATCCGTCAGCGTAACTAATTACATAACTGTTGTTAATGCCTAGATTAGCCTTGACATAAACAAATGATATCTGTGGATTTTATTTTATCGTAAAGAATGGGTAATTGAGCATCTTGCTTGAAAAAATCGTTCATTTTGGTTACGTGGTCCTAAAGATATGGTCCACTGAACAAAAAGTCAGCAAAACAGACTTGTCCACGAAGCATCATTTTTCTTAGGCATGGAAATCCTCAATCGTGTCCTACCCCCCTTGCCCTGACACAAGACAGAAAACTGGTATTTAGCACAACTGCAGACTTGTCCATCAGTATTTCATGATGGAATGATAAGTACACATAAATTGTTTTGGCAACTGGGCTTTTCAAATCTGAAATCATAGCAGATATCGATTTTAAAAAAGTGGAAAAATATCACTTTCATTTTGGGTAAAGTTTTTATTGGATCACCCTGTATATTAGAATATCCAAATATCAAAATAGCTAATACTAATAAAACTAATATTACTAGGACATTATATGTAATCATTGAGACCACAAAGACAATTTGGCTGAGGCGAGATTTGAACCAGAGGCCATTGCAAGTTCAGTAGTCTTCCATGTGAATATCCAACACTTTTATAATTCTTAATTAATATTTCTCCCCTAAGATTCCTTCACTGTGGCTTTCTGAGGTTCAAGGTAGTCAGGGTCATATGTTTTCCGATTCGTGCAATTCCTTTGAAAGAGGTTGTTCCCTTAAATAAGGTTTTAAAATGCCTCCTTCATTTTTTGATTAAAACGTGTTTCTATCGTTGATTTGCTGTCGCTACAAATTGACTTTTCCAATAAAACATCTCAGTTCCGTAGAGAATTGCTACGATTTGGTAATATCTTAAGTATAATTCGGCTGTCTACAGTAACAATAGAACACACCTGGACATGAATAGACTCAAGTGACATGTCTCTTTGATTATTTTGCGTCATAAAAGTGGCAAGCGGCGAAATTATCGTTAATCATATAATCTTTTCAGGTGCATGAAAGGTTAATCAGATTTCTCCTGGAATCACATCATGTACCCATCCCCCCAAAATAGACATTTTATATGTTCAAACAAAATTATCCACTACATTCATTTGTTATCGATGTTCAATCGCAGATGAAATGCCATTCATCTTATGACTTGTTTGCTCTTTTTGTGGTTGTTTTTGCTTTGTGCTCTTATTCTCATCTTTCCTGGAACAGGATTGTTGTTTTGAGAATGCAGATTTTAGAGTCAAACGATTTCAACATTACTAACTTAAAGGAACATTTCGTGAACCTAGCACCTCATTTTTAGTATTGTTCACTAGATATCCCCGAGAAAAGTTTATTTCCACAATTTCAGATAGTTGATTCTGACAGTGCGTTTTGATGTTATTACTGATGACATTGTAATGAAAGTGTTTGAAATACTTGAGCGTATGGGAATACGCAATATTTTATTACAACTTCATCTTTTGTGCACATTAACAATGGTCACCAATTTTGGTCACACGTAACCACTAATGTCACACACGTGACCGTACTTAATGATGTAAATTTGTTAATTACCAAGTAAAGTTTGCTTGTTACTTTTAATTACCAGCATTGTTGTAATGACAAGGTACCATCGTCTTTCTGAATAACAATAAGAATGTGAGAACTTAAATAAAGAATTTTACAGTTGAATTTTTAATCCTTAAAACCTTTTTGTCTGGCGTCACAAACGTGACCGGGCTTATTAAGTTGGCTTTTTTTTTTTTTTTTTTTTATGTTCAAACAAAATTATCCACTACATTCATTTGTTATCGATGTTCAATCGCAGATGAAATGCCATTCATCTTATGACTTGTTTGCTCTTTTTGTGGTTGTTTTTGCTTTGGGCTCTTATTCTCATCTTTCCTGGAACAGGATGTTGTTTTGGAGAATGCAGATTTTTATGTCAAACTATTTCAACATTAATAACGTTAAAGGCACCATTTCGTGAACCTAGCAACCTCATTTTTAGTATTGTTCACGTTATATAGCCCCGATAAAGTTTATTTCCACAATTTTCAGATAGTTGATTCTGACAGTGCGTTTTGATGGGTTTATACTGATGACATTGTAATGAAGAGTGGTTTGAAAAATAGCTGGTTGGGCCTTCGATGGGAATACGCTAATAATGTCTATTACAACTCATCTTTTGTGCCCATTAACAATGGTCACCAATTTGGTCACAACTTAACCACTATGTCACCACGTGAACCGTTCTTAATGATGTAAATTTGTTAATTAGCCAAGTAAAGGTTGCTTGTTACTTTTAATTACCAGCATTGTTAATGACAAGGTACCCTGTTCTATTCTGAAACAATAAGAATGTGAGACTGAAATAAAGCATTTTAACAGTTTAAATTTTAATCCTAAACCTTTTTGTCTGGCTGTCACAAAACGTACCGGGCTTTATGAAGTAAGTGGCAAAACAAAACAAAAAAAAAAAAACCAAAAAAAAAAAAAAAAAAAAAACAACCCCACACATTGGGTTGAAATAAAAATTTTACACCCTTTGATGTCCACATTATAGTATGGCGGATTTTTAAGCACCCCTTTTTATCTCTATTCCTATGGGATTCACACATTAAACTTGTGTTTGTGAGAATGTATAAATATCATGAACATCATAGTCTTTGCAACTAAAGTTACATTTTTCTGATTATTGACTACGGGACTAATCATGTTTAAATCTTTATACCAATGTGCCCACTGATATGACAAATCCAAACACCATCACCTGTTGCGTGCAAAACAGAGCTTCTCATTGTTTAGGATATTGCAAAGTTTATTTTTAGTCCCTTATCGGCAATAGCTTGTTCTATACTGAATTACAGAAGTAGTCGTTGAAAACCCTTTTCATTTTAATCCACATCAGGATTAATTAGGTGACATTTGTGTGAACATTACTAGGCCAGTTCCAACAATAAATTAGTTCATTGATAATTGCGATACTGAAACTCTTCACCTTCCTTGCTTAACTGTATAAATCCCAAGAGGGTGGACCAAAAAGAGGTGTGCTTACAATTGTCACATCTGGCTTATCTTTCAGTCGATTTCTTCATTTTTTTCAACACGTGGGAATAATATTTTTTTGACTTTATTAATAACAACAACAATCAAATTCATGACTTTATCAAGGTCAGGTCATTTGCAATCCCTTGCACATTTTTTTATTCACGTAGTATACATGTTGACAAACGAAATATACTAGAGAGATTTTGTGCCATCCTTACTTTCGCGAGCAAGCAAATCACTAAGTAATCCAAACAAATATGTACAATTTGTTTTCTACCTGCCGTAACATAAGGGTCTATCAGTGATTTGCCAGTCAGCAATCGAAAAAAAAAAAACCCATTAAAATCAGATGTAACAATTATAGCATACCCTCCAAGTGACTTAAGACCTGAAAGCAACCTAATAAAGTCAAAATCAATATTTAGTCATTACTGTACGTACTACACTTACTACCACACCGTAATAGAATCGAGATTCATATCTTCTAACAGGCTGCTATTTTCTTCTTTTGTCATTTTTCATACGAGAAAAAAAGAGCCTTACGCGAATTTCTATAGACTCATCTTCAATTTTTAAACGACTATTATACTGCAACATTTTTTATCTTTTGGTTGGGTCACTTGATAGTCAATTTTAAGACGTTCAGACAGTTCAATAAAAATAGTAAAAAATTATTAGATTGATTATTTGTATTTTTTTTAATTGATCATTTTTGAATAACTTTACCAATACATCCTCCGTTCTCTCACGATACGCTTTAATCCTACCCTTGCAAAATACTAATTTGTTCATAATGTAGGTGAAAAAAAGCATGTTGGCGACCTCACCGCTTTTCTTCGGTAACCCATATTCAACCTAAAATGGACGCTCCTATATCATATCGCTTAATACGGATTGTCAGATTAATTTGGGTCGAACTATGACATGGTGTTATTTTAGCAACCCTATCTCCTAGGAGGTGTCCACATTAACAGGCCCTCGCAAAGAAACGGCGGAGATCCAGGCATAACGACACCATTTACTGGCAGTCACTTTAAGTGTTATGTTTTTTGATGGTCTACGGGCCTTTTTCCTTCTTTTGTCACTTTTTTTTTTTAAACATTGCGTGGGTGAAAAATTTGACTGTTTGAAAGACGAAGCAGAGAGAGAAAACGATAGTTGTAGCTGGTAATGGATATGGGATCTTTTCGACTTCTCTCTCTCTCCAGTTCTTTTCTCTCCCTATATGTTTCTTTTATCCTTCTCTTTCCAGTCCCTCCCTCATTTCGCCTTTTTCACTTTCGTCGTGTCCTTCATCTCTCTCTTTCGCTTTCTTTCTTCTAACTCTCGATACTCTAATTAACCCCTTCCCTCACCCGATAGGTCCTTCCAATATCTCTCTCTGCTCTATCTGCCTTTTGTTTGTGTTTCATCATTTCTTCAGAATGTTTGTTACATATTTTAATTTAATAAGGTGAATATTCATAAAATCACTCCAGTAGGGACCATTCATGGCAGATATATGATGGCCAGGGTTAATGTCCTATGTGACGCCCAACTCGTCGACATGTAATGGATTTTGGTCCTCCTTCTGGTTGGGTGGATCGATCGTACGGTGTTTGTTTTTTCCAAGTGCCGCCCGACACAAAATATTTACAGTCATGGCTTACGACGCCTCTGCTCAGAGCTCCTAGTCTCTTTACATATGTACACATACTATCATAGCTAAGGTGCGTTTCATGGCGTCTACTTTATGTGGATAAAAGAAGTACACCCCTCTAGTTGAACAAAATACAATTACAAAAACACAAAATGTAAAAACGGGTTGTCTTCGAAACCGCTTTTTCCCCACTAACAATCGACTTGACTTGAAACTTACTTCAAAGAATGGTGTTTGTAAAATAATCTCACAGCCATGTCCAGTACCAGTTACATGTATTATAATATACGTCGCTGAATACCATTTAGACATTTTTTGTATGATGATATGGGTTCCGCAGTCAATGCAACATAGCATAGTATAGAGGATCCGTCAGTGCTTTTGACCTTTGACGCCCAGATCTTCCTTCTGCCCATTGTGAAACCCGTAGCCCCAAACCCAAAACAATAAAAAAAAACAAAAAAAAACTTTGTTTCCCTCATCCGACCGACCGTGTACTTTGGTCACAACCATATTTTTATTTTTTTTTTCATTTTTAACTCCAAATCCTCAAGTTTGTGGTATAAAAATAAATCTTACAAATCTGGGAAATATTACCTGTTATCCTGTGTATTTGGGCGTTTTCAGAGTCTTTCTTCAGTTTCAACATTTAAGAGTTTTATTTGGTTGTCATTGTTGTATTGGTTTCCATAACTTGTCAATGACATGAAACTGTGCCTTTCATCCACGTACAGCGTATAATTGATGATCTGAGATTTGTTATATATCGCTGAATTAGCATGTATTGAATGTTACAATTTAATTGTTAACACACTATTATTGCCATTGATTTTTAAAAAATAGTTCATAAAGGTGATGATGAATATCTGTTAGGAAACTAATACAATTTCTAATAGTTTGTAAAGCTGAAAGCGGTAAATATTTTAGACGGCTTTGAACGTAAACCGAACGCTATAATTTTTCACAATTCTCAAAATGACCGCAATAGCTGTGGCAAAGGTTCGGACCGACCATGTTGAACGTAAACCGAACGCTATAATTTTTTCACAATTCTCAAAATGACCGCAATAGCTGTGGCAAAGGTTCGGACCGACAGTGTTTAATATAGTGAATGTGCAATGTTGCCTATGAGTTGTTCGTGTGCACATCAGTGGCCATCATAGAAATTAAGGTACCACCGTGGTGAGCAGGCAAGTGTCACTGTACTGGTCCTACTACAGGCTACGGACTGGGCAAAAAAAATCTGACCTATGACCCTACTTTTTCAGGAGCCTCTATGGACAACAATTTATTTTGTTGCCTCATAATTCATGGTCACTGCAGTGGTATCGAATTCCTCGGTGGGACAATCCATGCTCTGCTCAAAATCTTTTGGATTGCCATACATAGTAATGGATCTTACTGTCTCATCCGGGATACCAAACTTAAGCAGAATGCGCATCAATGTCTTTTCGGTTCACACTAGGCTTTTGAGAAGTCCATAAAGACTGTGCATGCTCTTCTCTTGCAGACTCTAATTTGGTCGATGATTCCTCGTAGTATGCAAGAATCTGTAGTAGGGTTAATCTATACCTACGGAATCCATTTTATTTCCATCGAAGAGTAGGTTCGATGTGAGGAGTTATGTGGTTGCTGTTAATTTCGTTTAACGTTGAAATATGTCACTTCTTTGGTTCAGTTTTGTGTCCCCGGATACAAGCTTTCATATCATTGGACGATATTGAAAGAGTTTGTTCAGCAAAGAAAATTAGTTAAGTAAACTGAAATATATTCACACTACAGTCACCTCCACTAAACAATTTGAATATTTACATTGTGTGAAAATTCTTGAAACTTGAAATTCCTTAGTTGGACTGACTGCTAGATGTCGGCAGTCTTGGTAATTGTTGAGAAGCACATGAACAGTAAACCACATACTGTTGCCATTCTTGATTTCTGTACACATATTGAAAAATATTGATCTGACAGATGCAAGGTTGATTACATCATATGCAGTTATGAGGGAAACCTGCAGTGAAATCTAGTTTATTTTATAAGCAAAATCAGATATTACCTGCATTCAAAACAAGCAAGACACTTTAAATTCGGGTGTGTAATTGTTGACTTCCGCACATCCTCCTGTATGTTTCGCTTATTCGTCAGGTCAATATCTGTTTGAATATTTCGCCATTGCACGGGTACAATATCGTCACTGGGTGGGAAAACCTCCTATTTGCATTTGACCTTTGAGATCAAAAGCTCCTACGTGAAAATGGGCCCCACGTTGAAAACCACACGTGTTCAAATTTACTGGAAACATCAAAATGCCCTAGATTTTCACTCTGAATTCAAATTAATTAAAACTAAGGCAAAACCTTTTTAGAATGCTGTAGCCAAAAACCACATCAGAATATTTACTATACATTATGATTTTTTTGTCCTGCTTCTTAACCTCTGCATGGCAATTTTTGTTATTAATTTCAAAAAATAAAATACTTAACATTGTGAAACATTCAGTGCTAAGAACCCCTTAACATGATGCCTAGGTTTCCATCAAGGGCGCGATATATAGCCGACATCGTGCAATGCGAAAGTTTCGTACTGTCTTGGTTACAAACGGTAAACACGTAACCTCTATAATCATTATTTTAATAAATACAGGAGGAGACCATCAATTTATTTCGTTGGTATGCGCGAACTTTCGTTATTTGTTGGCCGTAGCCCATACGTGGGGGTAAAGAACAAAAGACGATAGGCGCTAAGGTCCCTATGCACAAAGTTTTTAAACCAGGTTTAAGGTTAGACTCTGGTCTAAGTCAAAATAGTTTTTGCTAAATTGATAGTTGATTCACACTATCTTTTGGTTAAAGTAACTAGCAAATTTCAAAGATTTAAATCTAAAATGTCAAGTAGAATTTGGCAATTAGATACCATGTACACACCCTGTCTCTTTGAAATGACACATAATTGCGGGCCTCGTAGGGAAGAAAGGAGATGGGGCATAGTACGAACACTTATTGGTGGCCAAGTTCAGTATTAGGTGTTGATACCTACACTATCTGTGTCTTTCCCCACCTTTATACGCGGGTAACTAATTTGACTGTAGAAATTTGATCAAACCAAGGATGGAAGTATAGCTTTAGCCTTTGTCGCCTCTAACTTCTATCCTTTCTTTTTAATGTAAACACGTACAGCAAAGTACCACTCGCTACTCCAGCATTGATAGCGCAGTTTGTATTCATTTAAGGTTGACATACTCGTATATTCACCGTAGTATTAGTATTACAAAGTTGTA